>RDPX01000395.1:478072-609998 GCA_003991215.1 Morbakka virulenta
TATATATATATATATATATATATATATATATATATATATATATATATATATATATCTCGATCGATTGTTAAATAAAAAAGAAAGGGAAATGAATAGCTATCAATGCCCTAGTTTTCTTCCCGACGTTTTTAGAATTGCAATAAAACTGAATCCTTTAAGTTTAGGGTTGCAGAACAATTTTTTGCACATTTTACTAACCATCCGGGTGATGCTCAAATTTTCGTTTTAGTGGAATTTTTAAACCATTTATTTATTTTTTTTGCCCATGTGCAAGGCACATGAACTATTTCGTAAGTGGCTGAATATCTGTTTTTACTTCCTGTAGTCAGTGAATATTTGTAAACATGTATCTGCTTCCTTTACAGCCTCAGGCTCCCCAGCCATTAGTGAGCAACATTTTTCCAAAATTGGCGGTTTTAAGTTTTCTCTATCACCTTGCCACATTTTGCTAGTAGTGCTCGACTGAAGTTAAGTTCCAGGTGATTTTTCCGACTACGCTAATATGTTCTAGTTTCTCCTTATTTATAACATGACTCAAATTTTGCTTGTTCTAGGCGAATGATCGTTTAAAATGTACACTCCTGGTTTGCTTGTCTCAAACAGCTTCATTTGTTGGTTTTTTATTCTATTCAAGCCTCGTTGTTTTTCGGAAGGGCTACATTTTAAATGCCGTAATTCAGTTCTCAATTGTTTTGTTTAATAGCCAGGCTTTAGAGTTGTACGTTTATACCGAATGCAGACAGCATTCCAATACTCTGAAATGCGTTTTAGATGTGATGGTCTTGTTTGGAACGGTGATTTGAAATTGTTTGATCTGTTAATTTGTACAATTGCAAATACGATGGTTTCGTGGGGAGTTTTTTTCCGTTTTGTAGGGAACATTTATTGCCCGTTCTTTAACTTAATTGTAAAACCTATGTAACGGAAGTTTTTAGAAAGCGGTTTTGTTCATTACCCAGTCGTGGAGACTGTTGCAGTGTCACATTGTTTTGACTACGGCCCACTCGTGAAAACAGGTAGAAGAAAGTGTAATTCGAACAGTTGTTAACCTTAAAACCATCTGTTCTCCAGCTTGAACTAGATAGCATTGTTTTCCTGACTTTGAAACATAAAATTGTACCAAAACGTGATTTTTAAGTTCTTTTGGCTTCGAAGGCCAAACAAGAACGTGAAATACGCTACCGCTTCTCTCTCCTTCATGAAGCTTACGATTCAAATACATTCTTGAAGGCATTACTATTACCATAAGAGATACAGTCAGCAAAATTCGAGCACCAGAGAACTTCTTACAACCAAAGTGAAGAAACGAAGTGTGCAATTGACAACAAACACAAAATCAGAAAGTCTGAAATCCGAAATATTTGCAGGTCAGGCTATTCGATACGCGTTCACTTACAATGTTACTTTAGCTATCCCGATAACATTGCGCATTAGCAATAACAGCCATGAGCTCCAAGATGTTTGATTTCATAGCCAAATATTCTGCTGAAGTTGGTATTGTATCAAAATCAACAAGACAGAAAGCATGATGACTGACAAAAGTACCCCTTTTAATCTAACTATCTGTGGCAGACTGGTCAATCAGGTTCGTGTGTTTGACTACCTTGATCAGAAGCTATCTAATATAGTGGTAGACCAGCTGTCAAACATGGGATTGGTTTCGGATCGACAGCATTTAAAAAGAATAAAAACCTTTAGACATCAAAATGCCTACATTGTTACATGAGAGCAAAGCTCTATAATGCGTGTATACTACTTGTTTTGCGTACAGACTTAAGACTTAACTCTGTAAGCAGACTTAAGTTCAAAAACATGATGACCACATAAAACTAGGAAAGTCTGACCATACTAAAATTTCTCTTGAGGGCATGGTCAGTGGCAAAAGGTCAAAAGGCAGGCCGGACCAAAGGTTGCGAGTCTATTTGTAAGAATGATCAGGTCTGGACCCATCAATGTTTAAAGCTGTTATACACGATCGGAATTTTTAAAGACAATTTACTTATGTTACCTTGCAATCTGTCGCAACTGGAAATAGTATAACATGATGATAATGAACTTGCAATTTTGGTAATGGTAATGGTTGTAAAGGACTTAAGACGATCTTCAAGCAGCCTGTGGAGACCTGTAGGTTTTATTTTGGCCGTTATTATTGTATTACCCTTTACATGGTGAATGTAATTTTTTGTTTCTGAGTCAAATGAAGACAGACAGCAATAGGGGTGAAATTTTCCTGCAGCTGCAGGAATTATTTAATGCTTTCTGATTTAGCTAAATAGCACACCATTTAGTTTAAACAATAAGACGTGACCATGTTACCCATTTAATAACTTAATCCTTTTTTATTCAAATAAAACTCCTTGGGTCGTTTTTCATTTTTGTTTTTCGTACTTGCGACTTAGTAGTAGTACTGTATGTTGTCGTACAATTATCTATTTTTACTCACTGGCTGATAACTGACCATTTCGCGTGTGAAATTTACTTACATTTTTATTGCTGTTATTGTTTTTATTGCACCATGAACGTGGAATTCATAATTTTTTTACACAGAGTTAGCCCCATTGTTTCAGTTTTGAAAACTTTCATTGTACATTTTCTCACTGCCGTCGAGTTTATTTATTACATTATTAATGAGTGATATTTTACAATGTCAGCTGTTTCCTGTCATCTTAAATAAAAATTAAGTTTTAGCATATGGCATCTTGTTAAATATTGATCACAGCTGTTGATTTTTAGTTCTTATTTGATAAACGTTCTTTTTTATTTGACACCCCCCCCCACACACACACACACACATACCTCAAAAAACAACACTCGCAATCATGCTACATTACATTTCTAAAACTGCGCGTTTAATGACCCAAGGATTTAAGCACTCTGCACCTACTGTAGTGGTAAGATTACTTTGGTTTAGCTTTCGATAAATAAGAAAGCTAGCATTCACTCTGTATATTGAACTTGAGAACAGTATAAACCTGGACGCATTTTGACGATTGAGCATTTAGCCAATTTAAAGAGAATATAGGTTGTCTTTAAACTGGGAGTATAGATTAGTAATAATAATCCGGCTACCGAGCTTAATATGAAGGAGAAAGAACCTAATCCCCTTTGGGTAAGGTAAAATAACATGGTCTACATGAAGAAAGGAAAAGGAAAAATAAGAGACGCAAAAGGACGCAAATGAAGATATCTTTAAAAGTTTATCATTATAGAGAAAGCAACGTCAAATGAACCAAGCTTACTACTTCGAGGGGTAGACTGATTACCATGCCCATATTAAATACTGCACATCCATAATATTACTGATATGTTTAGAACCTGCTTATATTTAGCAAATTGTTTTTGCTGTTGTAATGAAAAGTAATAATTTTTATTTAGACCAACGTTGTTTAGCTTTCCACTGGACTGCATTTGAAGTTGTAATGATATTGGGTTCTTTACGTTGGTACACATCCCTTCATTAAATCCAAATGGTCTTGTGTACACGTTATGAAATCCCTTGCTCAATGATAAGTTAATGTTGTGCTTACTTTAAAACATACATACTAGCTTTTTATATGAGAGTAGGCGAAAAGTTCTTATCTTGAAAGGTACGGCTGTTTGCTTCTGTTTGCAGTGTTTAAAGATGAATATTATTTTCCCCACTGTACCGGATTTCGTTAAAGTTTTTAATAAAATTTGAAAGTGTTTTTGAATTATATGATAACTTGGCTCGGCGGGGTTTAATTATCAACTGAAGAAGTTTCCGATTATTTTTTATGTCTATGTTTTCTTCTGTCAGATTTTTTAAAGGTTTTGTAAATTTGTAAGGGAAAGTTTTACCATTATTTGAAAGAAGGCATGCAAAAATATTCAACCCTTTGGTGTGTATCGTCTTATTGTGATGTTTTTTCAAGCTAGCAGTTACCCTATTTTACTGCTTAAACGTACAAGTTTTGGGGAAAATCCTCGTATCTTTATTTTTTTTAAATAGATGGAAGCGAAACAAAACAGTGCATAGTTTCCTGAAGCATTTGGGTTGAGATACTGATAGCTAAGTCGTTTTCTGGCCATGGCATTATTTGAGCAATCTGTTTTGCTTTGTACTCTTTCAACATCGACTAAAACATGTTTACCTTCATAGTTTAATTACTCTGCCTCAGAATGACCAAGCCGCATTTTCAATTAAAAGTAAATCGTGTATATCCTCATCTCCATCAAACAATTTCATTCAACGCATAGGAATGATTGGGAATGAATGGAAAAAATATTTAAGGAAGTCTCCTGTTGCATTTTCAGCCCTACATGTGCGAATAAGATTAGATCTCCAGCAATAGGGGCCAGAGGGAAAAATGGGATGCTGAAGTGAATGAAATGGTTGCAAAATTATCTGATTAAGAGCTTAGCACCTATGGTAGAGGATGTTGCAATGAGAGCCATGGGGACTGGTACAAGACCAGTTCAACTCATAGTTTTTACTTTTCTGCAATTCGAATTCCTCGTCAGCTATATTATTTTCAAAAATGGGGTAAAGTATGAAAGAAAAAGCAGCTAACAAACCTCTCAGCTTTAACATGGTTTCCAAACAAAGTAGGCTCTGGTAAAGAAGGTGGTCAGTAACAGAAGTCAGGTGTAAATGCATGTCTGCATTACTTTGGTTAAATATGTATAAATTACTAGGTGCTACAGATTTGAATTTGAATGCCGGAATTCATATCAAGTTCTTTTTGTTCGAAATCTTTTTTGCTGCCACTCAGTGGAAAAAGACCTCAGAAGAAGAAAACACATGTCAAGGCAGTGTTTATTAATACGGAAAACAGAGAGGATCGAGAAAGTCCGATATTGAAGATTTGAATGTGTTATTTTTGGTATTAAATAGGTGGAATTTTTTTTGAGATTTGCAGCAACTCAGCTTTGAAACTTAGTTGGTGGAATAAATTTAGCAATAGTCTGTATGTCACTAAACACTATGTGGATAAAATGGCTATTGAAAATCAAGCCTGATTTACTGTGAGTTTTTACTAGTTAACCGAGATTTCACAGAACTACTTTGTGAAAATGATTTAATATCGAAAGATGTGGTTGCAAAAATGATCTGGGGAAAGACAGGCGCAGATAGCTCAAGATGGCAGAGCATGTGGCTATTATAGCGACAGGTAGTTGTTCGAATCCAACTCGTTGCAAACATATTTTTTTCGAACTAGTTTGGTATCCTTGCCAGAGGTACTCGCTTTGGAATGCTGACAACCCTTTAAAATAATATGATGAAGTTTGGAAGGACAAGGAAAAAAGGAAAACCATCTTCTATTTATTTTTAACCGTTAAAATTAAAATATGTTACTTATGAGAATAAAACATGAGGGATTTGTCCGCATTTTGAACACAAGTAGAGTGATAGTTGTATACATACATGCAGAGGAGAGCAACCAACAAAGAGGGTTTATCTTCGGCCTGGTGAACACATAGAATATCTGTAAGTACAGAATATCTAAAACTAGCCATAATCGCATGGGAGGATCTTGTGGTGAATGACCATGAGTTGCTTAGAAGTTTTACTTATTAACTAATTGTGATTAGGTTATTCAACAGGAGCTTGACCAGGAAATTGCTCAATTTTTCAAGAGTGCCTGAGACAGTGTTTTATTAGGGAGTTAACACAAGTTTTTGTTACAGCTGTATGTTCTTTCCACAAGACAATTATACCTGTTAGTGGTCTCTTTTATGAAGATGGTAAGTAATTTGCCCTTAAAGATGAAAAAAGAAATAAAATCTGACTCACACTCTACATAACACAAATGCGTTAATTGAGTGTTGGTATTCAAGTCTACTGTTTCTTTCCAAGTTATTCTAAATGTTGTAAAGTCATTTTTGCTACCTTTTTGTCATTTGCTTTTGATAGAAACAGAGTGCTTACTACCAACACCAAGGACAAGGTCAGCAACCGGTTAATAGCAAGCAGTCGCAGGGATCCTACCTTTTAGGAACAGGTGCCCCGTCGCACGGACCGTCAGCAACTATGCATTACACAGCTTCTAATTCACAGACGATGCCTCGGTACTGAAACGTATTTGGCCCCTGCAGTGGACAGTTCTATGATAAGAGGTCACATATTGATAAAGGGGGAATTCCCAAAATAGGTTACATGTCTCTAGGGTACTTAATCAATATTGTGTATTTCTTGTGTCATATGATGTTTGCTGTAAAGATTGTCGTTTTCTGGGATCTCACGAAAACTGCAGGTGTTGCTTGGGATGAACAAAAACGGCACCGGTCATGGTAATAAGATAACTAAGAAGTTGTTTAATTGGTTAAAGCCAGTTTTCCATGCACCAATGTTCATATGAAAAGTTACAGATTTCAATTCTTCGTCAGGGCCCGGAGTGATAGCAAAGTACGCCTGTATCGGAAGAACAATACGCAAAAGACATAAAGAGTTTTGACAAGAAGGAAAATCTAGCATGGTTATGAGGCCATAGTGGAATGTAAGGTGCATTTTCATACCTTATCAAAAAAGAAATTAACACAATTTTTAAACGGAGTTTATTAACAAGTAGATGCAACATTTGAAAATAACAACAAGTTGTCCATACTTTGAAGCAATAACAGCCCTGCTTGTCACACTATTTAACAGTGCTCATAACAGCTATGTTGTTTTCCGAACAAGGGTTTGTTTTGGAGTCAACACCTTGACAACTGCGTTTCAATGAATATTCGACTTTTTGCAACGGTATGTATAAATTGTTTATCATTTCCTCATCCTGTTACGTGATCGGAATTAAAAAACTGTTTTTCGGGTGCTTAAAGGAACAAGTAATATTTTTTTCATTTGTCATTTTCTTCTGCATTTACTTTTCCTCATTTTTTATCATCAAATAGATTGTCGTTCGCACATAAAACCACTTGTCCTTGATCACGGTGGCGTTGATTTTGTGAAATCAATAAAAATTTTTCGTTGTCAAGCTAATACATATTTTCACTTTTTTTCCAAACTTGTCGAAATTTTAAAGCTATGTTTAGCATACCATAGTAATATATCTTTTTATTTACGTACATATCAAGACATAAACAAGGAGTAGGCAAGAAAAATCTTATATTTTATATAATCTAATATTCTGAAAGGAGTTTTTGAAATGTGTCTGCCTTTCACACGGTAAGGTTGAGGGATGTGAAGTCGCATTTCTTGAAGGACTTTTAAGCTCCCACATTGGAATATATTTATACTTACGAAAAAAGGGAAGTGGTAGCAGCAAAAGGGGCTAAACATGTAGAAAGTTTATAGGAAATTGTTCAACCAAGTGACGCAAGTTGAATTGCGGTGAAACTCGAAAGCCGTGTTTTATGGTACATATGAAATAGCGATGTTTATCCGCTCCACGAACTCCTTTTTGCTGATCAAGTCTAGCAACTTGTGTCAAACCAAGACATGTTAACCAGCTGTATGTCCATTTGTTTTTTGTTACCTCATCTTTCATTTGAGTGGTTTACAAATTAAATCTTAAACTTGTTTTGTCATAATACAAGCAAACTAAGCTGTGGAAAATTGCTCACGGTTTTCTTCGTTGGAAAAACATTTTGAATTTGCCACCAAGCGTCGACATCTTCCCTGTTAATTTATCAAGATCTTTTGCCCCGATTCTAAGGTGTGGATCCAGAGTGATGCAACTGGAGCAAAAAAAAACTGAGTCAAACTGAGTCAAGTTTTGTAAGATTGGAGTCAATTTTTCCCTTCAAACATGTCCTTTGCTGATATCTTCGATGAAACTTCTTCCATGGCTGTTCTAGTACGTAAACTGTGGAAGCTACAACAAGTTTAGTCACTTGGATACATGTCTTCTAAAGATAAGTAACAGAAAAGGATGGTATGATAAGTTTTCTTCAGTCACTGCTTCAGCATAACGCCTTGAAGATGTACTGGAGATGTACTGGCTGAAATGCCAATCAGGGGGCTCCATTTACTTACTTTTAGTACCAACCCACTTGTAGTAGCTTGACGATGTGAGAAGTTTCTCCAGACACTTAGCTCAGGAAATGCTTACAACTCATGACCTGATAAAGCCCCTCTATCTAAGATTTAACAGTCCATAGGTCAATAATAAAAATCTAATGATTATTATGAACACTCTTGTTAAGCCAACGGCATTTAATGATACGGTATCTTTGGATGATTGAAATTTATAATTGATAATTTCGACACAGTTAAGCACAGCAATATACCAATTATAAAATTTTAAGGTATCTTTTTATAATATTAGAAGTCTTTTTCTATGGAATTCGAATTGAAACGCACAGCAGGCAACTTCTTTTAAGTGTCAAGGCAGAAAAGAAGAGTATAAAAGACGTAAAAACTCGTAACATTGTTTTGATGGCAAAGAACAACACAAGATATAAAGCAACATAGTGTATGAAAGTGTGAAGGAAAATAAATAAGCCATAACAACAGTTAAGGAAAGAGATGAGAGTTTACCTTAAACGTGACAAATATGTTTTATGTTGCAGAAAAGCGCTCAGAAGCCAGGGAGTTCAACAGTTTTTGAACTCGAGCAAAATGAGACACAGGAGATGGAACAAACTGAGCTGGCACGTACAAGGAAAGGTAATCAGGACACTCTCCACAATAATCTCCATGAATAGTGATAAGAGATAAACATAAAGCTTTCTGTTGAATGACTTGACATGAGTTTTGTGGCACTAGAAGAAACCAGTCACCTTCCTTCCCATCCTAATAGCCTGGAGATCAAACCCCAAATCTTAGGCAAGTTCGACTTGATGCTGTTGAGTGCCTTCTGGCTAGTTCTGAGAAAGAAGCTGGTGTCATCAGCATGGAAAATTAAGTACCTGAAGCAAGCCACCTATAAGGCCATTGATGTAAAGAAGGAAGAGAATTGGACCAAGAATAGAGCTTTAAAGTTTCCGCATTCAATAAAATGTTTGTTAGACGTACTTTCATCTACCGTGAAACTCTTGATACCAGCTTACATGAAAATTGGAAGACAATGTTAATGTGATGAAAGCTCTTCAACATGTGACAAATGAAAGTTGGTCATAGTATTTCACAGAGGAGCCGTGGCTTAATGGTTAATGCAGTTGTACACTAACCAAGAGTTTCCGGGTTCGATTCCCCAAGCGGGCGAGGAGAATTTGGAACTTTACAGAAGAAAGAGCTCTTGGTTGGCGTCACAACGGGCATCCGCTCAAGAAATTCTTACTGCCAAAACAAAGTCCCTCTGTAGGGCAACGTCTGAGCCCCAATTGCGGGGGGAAAATGACGTTAAAACTTAAAAACAAAGAATTGGTGTTTACCCTCGACCTCAACTCAGATATCAGATTTACTACAAATTTCATACTTCTTTTGTCAATATTTGAGTCAAAAAAATCAATACTCTCAAAGGAAAAGCATTTCTTTTGTCTAACTGACTAGTTTGAATGAAATGATTTCCTAAAGGGAGATTAATTTGCTTTCCAGTGAGGTAGGTTAACCGATGTGGCAGCTATACTTTTTACCAAAAACAGGAAAAGAAAATTTGATCTAATAGCCCTAATCAAGGCCTTTGATACTGTGAGACAGGAGACGTTTTTTTCGAAATTACATAGCTATGGCATTTTAGGAAAGGTGATATTAATTCATAGTTATTTGGTTAACCTTTCGATACAAACTCGATAAAACCATTCTTGTCAGAAGAAGCGAAAATGTTGTCATGGGTTTCATAAAGCTTGATTTCTGGTCCGCTGTTGTCTGTCATTAAATTCAACAAACTTGGTCACTTTCACAGCATAGTAAAAAAATCAAGTACATCCTGAGCTCTTGTTGGAAAATCCTCAGATTTGGAAAAACAAGCTTACTATCAGACAGGTAACGAATTTCTCAAAATGGTATCCAAACCAACTTGATCTTAATTTTCTTCAAAATGGAAAAACGGAAGCAGTGTTTATTTGTACTCCAAATAGTCGCAACACATCTGGCAACACTACACGTCCTATACTGCCGTATCTCTTTACTTTCCTCTTCAAACTACTTATACTCGTGTAATGAAAAAAGATGTTTCGTTTTCAAAAAATTGAAACTTTTTTGGGGGGTGGGGGGGGGGGAGATAGCAAAAGGTCACCAGGAAACTGTAAACTTAATCTCTGAAACAAGATTCGATCTTTACGTAAGGGCAGGCAACCAAGTGGTTGCCTGCTCTTATAATACAGTACCAGAGTTAAGTAAAACTAAAAAGGACCCAAATTGTAAACACCTGTCTCGTTTTATGTTTGCACAATTAACATTTTGAAATCAACTTCTGCTGATAAACCAGAGGTAAAATCTTATGGCAACCAAGAAAATCATCACAAGTGAAAAGTTTGCAAATTGTTTGACTCAGACGGACGTTTCAATTTTGTTTATTCAGTTGAGCAATTTTCTCACTTAAAAAACAAGAGAAGCAATTCTTTTTCTCAAAAATCTCAAAATATGAAGCTCGAATCTTCAAGAGGTCCCTTATATTTTACGGGAAGAATTTTGTTCAAAAAAATTGACAGTTTTTTTTGCGAACTTGATAACTTCACTACTTTCAGTAGAGAAACGAATGAACTTTTCAATTAGTTCTATAGATTCTATTATTTAACATGTTCTATTGTTATATTACAGAACGGACATTGAGTAATTTTCTATATAATTGTATAGAATTTTCCTAAGTGCTTTTTGCTATTTGAATTTTAGCAGGATTCTGGCCAGTTTCAGATAGAATTCTACTGCTGAAGATCAACTCAAAGCCGTTCAATACATGTTTCATCCAAGTGTATGCACCAACTGTCGGCCACTAAGAAGAAGACGTAGAGCTATTCTATGAAGATTTGGGAAGAGTTTTGAAAGAAGTAAAATCAAATAAAGTGCTCATGATCATGGGAGATATGAATGCCAAGGTTTGAACCCGGCGTTACGTGGACATTGTGGGCAACTGGGGCCTAGGATCACGAAATGAGCGAGGGAGTCGCCTAATCGAATTCTGGGAGGAAAACGATTTGATGGTGGTAAACACATTCTACAAGCAGCATCCGAGACGGCTTTACACTTGGAAGAGCCTTGGAGACCTTCACAGAAATCAAATTGACTACCTACTGATCAGAAAAAGATCCCCGAACTCCATTAGCAGTTGCACTACCTACCCAGGAGCTGACATGGATTCAGACCACGTTCCAGTGATCTGCAAAATGCAAGTCAATGTCAAGCAAGCCATGAAGAAAGCTGTCAAGCCCACACTGCCTGACTTCTCAAAGATGCGCAATGAAGAGATACAACAAAGATACAGTGTAGAGGTTACTAATGGCTTCACATTACTTGAGAGAGTTGTTATGGAGGAAGTAGAAGCAGGTATAGAAGCATGTTGGGACCGATTCAAAAATGTTGTGATTTCAGCTGCTAAAGAGGTTCTCCCTGAGAAAAAGCGAAAATATTCCTAGCAATCATTCAAAACCGTATCAGACAAAAAGTGGATGATGAGCTAGCAGAAGATCTGTTTGGCTTTCGCAAAGAAAAAGGAACCAGAGGCTATATCTTGCGTAAGAAATCTCCTAGAAAGAGCTCTTGAAATGCAAAGCACGGTCTATCTCTGCTTCATTGACTACCGAAAACTTTTGACAGGATAAAACACGATCAACTTGTGCAAGATCTGAAGGAAATAAACACGGATGGAAAAGATCTGAGAATAATCACCAACCTATACTGGAATCAAGAGGCGGCAGTCAGAGTAGGCAACAGCTGTAGCGACTTTGTGCCAATCGAGAGAGGAGTACGCCAAGGGTGTGTCGTGTCACAAACGTTATGCAACCTATATGCTGAAAATGTCACAAGGAGTATACAACCAATGGCAGGTTTTAGAGTAGGAGGAAAGAATATTAACTCAATAGGATACCCCGACGACACCACCATCATTGCAATCTCAGAAGCTGCTCTTCAAGATATCATCACTGAAGTAGATAGGAGAAGCAGGGAAATAGGACTGGAGATAAATGAAGACAAGACTAAGACGATGACAGTTCACAAATCTTCGCAGCCAGTGAAGAGCGAAGTCGTAGTAAATGGGAAGCAACTGGAACAAGTAGAGAAATTCAAGCTCTTAGGTTTTACAGTAACTAGTGACGGCAGATGCGAAGAAGAAATCAAAATCAGAATAGCTATGGAAAAATCAAATTTTAATTGCTTCAGGAAAGTTCTGACATGTCGCAAGATCAGTCTGGCACTTCCACTAAGGCTTACCAAAGCATATGTGTGGTTAACACTTCTCTACTTCTCTACTGTTGTGAAGTGTGGGCCATCACATCGAAAATGGAGAAGAAGATTGCAGCATTTTAGATCTGGTGCTACTGGCGTATTCTACGAGTCAGTTGGAAGGAGATGAAGACAAACGCTGAAGTGCTTCAGATGTTGGAAACGACCAAGTGTCTACTGAAAAACATGATGAGGCAAACGAGATACTTTGGCCATATAGTAAGGCACAACAGCATCCAGCGTGACATTCTGAATGGACATATACCTGAAAGAAGAGCGAGAGGCCGCCAACGTCTGAAGTGGTCAGACAACTTCAGGAGAGTGACCGGTTTCAACCAAGAACAGCTGCGGCGCGAGGCTCAGGATTGCGAGGGCTGGAGATCTGTGGTCGCCAACCTCCGGATCGGGGACGGCACCTAGGCAAGGCAAGGCAAGGCGTTCTTAGTGCCCCAAACCGCCTTACTTCCTGTTTATCTGGTCACTTGCTTGGGAAGCACATTACAGAGCGATGGTGGAGTGAGTGTGGAGGTTACCTGAAGAACCCAGTGTGGCTGGAACAATTGGAAAACGATGACTGACGTCTTTTGCGACAACAGACTTGCACCAAAGGTAAAGGGTAAAATATACAAGATGGTAGTGCAACCAGCAATGCTATGTGGACTATAACCTCTGCCACTCAGTGTCCGGGACACCAACAGACTGGAAGTGGAAGAGATGAAAATGTGCAGATGGGCATGTTGACATACATTACGAAATTACGTAAGGAATAATAATGTTAGAGAGAGGATGGGTGTTGAGAACATCACAGAGAGATGCAGAAGAGCAAATTTGAGATGGTTTGGGCATCTTAAAAGGCAGGAAAAGAATTATGTCTGCCGGAGAATAATGGAGAAAGCACCACCTGGTAGGAGAAGAATAGGACGCCCCAGACTTAAGTGGATGGATTGTTCCAAAGGACATGAAGAGAGCTGGGTCAGAAGAGGATGACGCCCTGGATCGAACATCAAAGAGGAGGTTGACTGTTGCAACGACCCCACGCTGAAAGTGGGAAAAAGCAAGAAGAAGGAATGTGTGGTATTTGATGCTTAATGAAATCTGTCTGAGTGTCTTAATTTATCATTACACTTGAATTTGATTTTGACGTAATCATCTTGTCACAATCGCTTTCCCCAGCACAGCTACTGTTTTGGTTTTCAAAAAAGTTGTTTGAAGCCGTGCTGTTGGAAGGCGGCCAAGAGAGTCTCGTGTTACCTTTTTCTTTTTGTGTCAACCGATTATTGACAAAGAGAAAAATTATTGTCAGTTACTGTTCAAGTACCAGGGGGTATTTTTCAATTGATTTATTGAGGAAGCTTTCATGATTCATTGTCAGTGGTGTCTATCACGCCTCAAACACCTGTCGTAACGTCAGATACTCGGAAACATCCTCTTAACGTTTCTTGGCTTGTGTCCAACGCGTGTTCTTTAACTGGGTATTTACAGTTTTCTAAAATAGAGTAGCTTGGTGTAATATGTGCTTTTTTGTGCAGTAAGAAAGAAGAACTGTTAATGACATTTTCAATACTTTAGGACGAAAGAGCATGGTGAAGGACGGATTTCTTTATAGGTTTACTATTTTTATTATTTTATAGTACTTTGACCGTGTGGTGAAGGTCCCAGGAAGAATTTATTAGATATTGATGAAAAAAAATTACACCGCAAGTGGAAGAGCACATCAAAATGTTCAAATTGAAAGACTAAAAGAATCTGCTACGTTAGCATTTAAACGGTTGAAAATTCTGTTGACATATGTTAAAATCTTTGCTAAAACGTTTGAGAAAAATACTTATTGATAAGTTATCTAATATTGCCTCATCCTTTTGAAAAAAATCGAAGATCAGCTGACCTTTGATTAACCCTTCTGATATGAAGTTTTAGAATACTCTGCAATGATCGCATGTCAACTGTTCTAACAGATGCTAAACAATATGAGAGTTACACTGAAATAGAAATTTTGATTGTTTCCCACGTATTTAAATAGCCATCTCTTCCTGCCAGGTCAAGAACTTGAAATTTAAACCAATCAACATGCTAAAAAAATCCGGTTAACTGATCGCCAACAGTCAATATATTTGTAGATTGGAATTTCATTGGTCTCCTCCTTTTGAGTATCACCTACATTTTAAAAAAAAACAAAACCCATTACAATTAGTCAGAGAGAGAAACAAAGAAAAAGAAAGGAAGAATAGGAAGGAAAGGAGACACAGGAAAAGGTAAAAATGGCAAGGGGCAGGGTAAGGGAGGCAAACAAACAGCTCATTGAATTTCTTTCTTTCAGGCCTTTATCTAGCTTATTTCCCGGTCTCTTGTTTTGGATTTTAAAGCATAATAGTATATTTGGAGGTGTTTAGACGAGAGGCACCTCATCTTCGTCACCTATCTTGGTCTCTGTGGTCACAGGGTTCGGAATCTTTCCTCTAGACCTGCTGGTTAGTGAAGATCCAGTTTTCACTTTCATGCATAATAGCTGTATTATTTATATATATAAAGTGGCTCTTAAATTGTGTAGCACACATGTAGGTACTATGAGGAGAATGAGCTGTAAATGAAGCAAAAGTAACCTGCAACGATTTGGTGAGTTAATAAAAAGCAATGTTTATATAACATTTTAACTAATTTATATTAAAAAGCAAAGGGGAGGTATGTTACTACGAGAACAGAGTTGACGAAGAAAATTGGATAGAAACAAAATAACTTTAGTTTAACGTAGCACCTTCCCTTTTATTTCATTCAATATCACGCACAACTGCAACTCTAGCTGAGAAATTATGTGAAGGAATACTTGATCACAAAACTGAAGCATACAAGTGGAAAAAATAACATCTGGTTTGTCTTTTTGAGGACAGGATTGGCTGATGAACTAAGGAGAGGGTGATTTGAAATAGATAAGAGGATTACCGTTAACGAATAAATACTTCCTATTCCAAAGAGAAGGACAATGAAAAGCTTGAAACCACTTTTAAAACGAGAACATTCAAACAATTATTTATTTTTCCACGATTCCTGTTGAAATGCTCATGTTTGGTACGAAACAATTTATTTTTTTAGTTGTTAACTGTTGGTATTTTAGGGAGAAAGAACTTCTTAATTTTTTATGGATTTCCACAGGTCCGTTTTATATGCTGATCTGCAGTTTCCTTTTTCATAAGCAGGAATACCTCTACCAATTGTCTCAGAAATTAGCTAAGTTGCAATCATCGAACACAATCTAACAAACGTCAAATACATGTTGACAGTACCTGAAATGTAGTGCGTACAATTATCACCTGACCATCAGTATGTATGGTCTTTTCCAAAAGCAGGTTTTGAAAATTCTACATTAAAAATGTCCATGCTGGTCTAATTGTTCAAACATTATTCAAAGTTAAGAAAACAGCACAACTAATATTAATATACCCTTTAACTTTCCTTTCCAATATAAATAAAAACTTTTTTTTTCACTTTAGGCAGAAATTAAGAAATGAAGGTTGAAACTCTGAGGCTATGAAACTAAGAATGCTTGTTTTCTTTTAACTCTCCATCTGTAAGAAACAAAATGTTCCTATATTAAAGATAAATCTGTCAGTGATATACAAATACTCTACATGCTGAACAGAAATAGGCAGAGGTATAGATTTTTAATAAATAATGCAATAGACATTTGTCTACGAAAGAACGGGGAAAGACTTACAAGCACTTTAGTCTCTGACTTAATGGTAAAAATTAGAAACATTTTGAAATTTTCTGTTCCAAAATTGAGAGGTGTTACAACTACAACACCTTGTGTAAGTAAGCAAATACCACAATGAATGACTGATTAATCACTCAGTGTAATTATATTGCCAAGGTGGATAAATAAAATTAAAGGATTATTCCAATCTTTTAATTTTGCATTTTAGTAATTTTAGTCACTGAGAGGTATTTTTGTTTGTTCATTTTTATGTTTTCATTTCATAACAATCACTCGTCTTAAATTCTTATTTTTCAAATCCGCAGTCAAGGTAGTTAAATGACAAGTTATCGTGTCTTAGCATCTGTTTGTTTTGTAAACAAAATAGGTCCTATTAATGCTGTACAATTGATAGCAAAAATAAGGAACAGATAAGCTTACATTTGTGTTTCTTAAACGAAGACTTGAAGTTAGCTTTAACTTAACATTGATATAATCTCATGTAAAGAACCGTTTTTGGTTTAAGAAGTGTTGAACATTTAATCAAAATGTCTCATGAATTTTAATTCAATAAACTAATTATTGAAAAGTGCTGGTACTAAACTAGCGATTTGCATTAAAATTCTGTGTCGTTAAATTAAAATTGCACTGAAGTAGCTGATAAAGAAAATATTTAATTTCACTAAGTAGCGAGCGTTAAGGTTTGAATTTCAAATCACTTACAAAATATTGGAAACTAAAAACTGAAGAGGTAAATTTTGATCCACTAAACAAATTAAAACTCATATGTAAAATTGTACTATAATAAAAAAGGTCTATATACAGTAACGGCCATAGAAATAAAATCTACTAAATATTCAAACCGTAACAATAAAAAAAAGCAATTATTTCAAAAAAGTGTTTTAATAATTTTCCTTCAGTAAGAATACCAGCCTGTTTTTCATTGAACTACAAAATGTCAGCCCATTTCACTCTCAAATATGCAGACTGTCAGAAAGAAAAAAACAGTGGCTTTAAAAACTTAGTAAAAGGTTGTAAAGTGCACTACATTGTTTTTTAAACTGCATATTTAAACTTGGATTTATTCTTTATCCTTGTCACTTATAAGCCAGTTACAATTGTTATCATATTCTATAATATTTTCTGTTAACCTTGACATTTCACAAGCTTCTCCATTATGTCATTCCTTTACGTTTTTAACCGGTAAAGGTGTAGACTTTTGAAAATCCTTATTAAAAATGCTAACCAGGAAATAATTTTGAATAAATTTCTCAGAATTGCTGATTGATGTGTTGTGTGGGGCCTTTCCTCATTAACTTGATTTCCTTCCTTATCTTTCCCCAGAAGCCGGTCTGAATTCTCAGGCTAAAAGACTCCACGGTAACAGAATTACCTACAAGCAGTTATTCTTGATGGTTCAATAAGATAGCTTTTGGTATCCACAACTTCAAGGCTTTTTCTTGACGTCTGGTGAATAATTTTTACATTTTTAATACGAAGCAAACGGCGCAACCATTGTGAAGCGCTGAAGATACTGATCTGTTTTAAAGATACGGTTGAGTTTTTCAGGCAAAAAAACCTTTTTTTCTAGAGCAGCCAAAGTGTGAAACTCTCTGGCTCTGTTAGCTTTGTCATACCTTGTATCATTAGCATTAACTTTTCTTCTTCTTCTTCTTCTTTCTCTTCTTCTGCAGCTTTTCCAAATTTTATATGGGGTCACTGTTCCTCGAGAGTCTCTTTCATTCATTTCTATCTCCTAACTTTATACAGGGTATAAAAAATCTCTTAGTACAATCTACATTTCTATTTTCACGTGTTCTGTTTTAGAGTAGTACCAATATGCTAGTAAAGTGCCGAATACTGCAAATTAAAATTTCTTGATTTAGTGAAAACAGTTTGTCGATATCAGAATTGAAATCTTCATTTAAAAACTATTTGATCTATAAATCTACTTTTTATGGCACGTTTTTTGTTAGTTTCCAGACCTTTTAAAAATCTTAAAATTCATAAGCCTATTTTTTGGTTAGTTTCCAGACCTTGATGAGGTGTAGATATATCTTCATAATAAAGACAAGGCTAACGATCATTCCGTTTACTTGAGTTCTGTAACTGTGTCTTAATCATGGTTGCACTCTCGCAAAAACCCACATTGTTCTTTGTTGCTTTCTTGCATTGATTTTCGAAATTTTTGCTATTTTTAGCCTCAGTTCGACTATGTTTCCTATGTAGTTGAATGTACCAACCGTGATTTTATTACATTAGATCAGATTGATCTTGGGTTTAAGTTCAGTATCATCAGCATACTAGGGTTTTCTCTACAGTTGTTTGGGTGATAAACAAATCTTAAAAGAAAGGAAAATATCGGTGAAGCCTTAAATCAAAGTCTGAATGTATACATTATGAACGGCTGGTGAAGTTGAACACACATCTTCTGTTGGAGCATATGGAGATGGAAATTTTTTTCTCTCAAGCAATGGGCAACAGCACACCAATACAACTTTCTTGCTAAGTATTATGGATATACACTTCTTTTCCTGGAATCGATAACTATTTGTTACATGTAAAACATATATCATTGCAAAAAGGAACACATAAAGAGAGAGTTAACAATTACACGTTTGCTCTCAATCCTCCGAATATTTACCTATTATTTTTGTTTGTCTGCTTTTTGTTCCCAAGTTTTTTGTTAATCTTAAGTTTTAGCTGACTGAGATGTCTGCAGCTATCTTTTCTCTTTTGTCTGTATCTGTTTTACATTTTAACACACAATAATTCTGTACCTAGTAACACAAGTTTATGCACTGTGTGAATTGAATCTTAAATAAAAGAAAATCTTCTAGTTTGACAATTTTGTCAAAACAAACCACTTGGACTAAACACAACATCACGTAAGACGTGGCATATTAATTAAATGTCAATAAAAATAATTGAATAATTGTTTTTTCTGCGCACAAAGTATTGTTATGGAAGTATAGTAATTACCATACACCTGCCTCCTATTCTAAGAGATTATGACCATATTCATGTTTGTCAGGGTGATCTTTTAATTTGAATTTGTTTTAAGGGACTGATTTTTGCAGAGATCAGTTAAAATCAAATACCACAACCCATAGTTAAAATTAAATACCACATTTTCGTGGTTTTTAATTATGTACTGTCAAAGGACTCAATTAATAAACTTAATAAGTTTAACAGTTCTATTTTTGCAGAATTGTCTCAACTTTCGTAAAGAATGAACTTAGGTGCAAATTCAAATGACCGAAGTAATCAATTTTTATCAGACATCTTACTCCAGGCCTGAACAAGCGTTTTGTGGACAAAACGCTTTTCTTTTTCCACCGAAATGCAGCCTTTATATTTGTAGAAATATTCACTACACTCTGACTCGTGCTTATATCTAATTGATAATCTTACGTAAGATATTCAAGTACAGTAAAAAATTAAGACAAGAGCTTTCCCAACCTGGCAATCTTATTTCTTGTTACGAGATGTGACACAAACCAACAAGGTTTATCTCAAACGAACAGCAAAACATCAGATGACAAAATGTATATTGTTGTATGTAGGCTAAATGTAAATGCTGCAATACATCAAACATACAAAGGAAATAAACAGGATATATGTTTAGAGCTCATGAAAAGTTAAAGTTGTATTTGTTTAAAGAAACCCGTAGAATAAAACGTCTGAGGGAAGAGGTAAGGTAAATATTTCCCATCATATATGTTACAAAAGCGCCAAAATATTGAAACCATTGTGGTCTGGGTAAAGGCGAAATAGCAAGCTTTGTGTCTTTAAGGTTAGAAGGCGAACAAAGAGAACATTCTTTTGGAAACAGGTTAAATAAGTTGCCCAGTCGTTTTGTAAGGTACGACTTGATAAAAATAAGAGTGCTGGGTTCTCCGGATTCTGGAGCTGGAAAGTTAATGAAATTGTGATTTGAAACTGTACAAAACTGAAAAATGTGACCATGCAATTGGATTTAAACTAGTGTCTATGGCTATCATTGCCACATGCTAAGCCATCTGAGCTATCGGTGTTCGTTCTTAGCCAGAGTGTTTTTCGACCATATCTTTTACTTGAGTGCAACTTAAAGGAAATTTAGAAATGAAAAGATTAACTAGTATTAGTCTTGACGTTGAAGATAGTAGTTCACTAGATAAGGTATAAGAAGAGGTTTCTATTTGAGTTTTGGGGTTATGAAAACATATCTAATCAGAATCAACTTTACCATAAAACGTTCGTCTTTAAGCTGTTTGAGGTCTCCATTACCCGCTGAGATAATTCTTATTTTACTACTTTCTTGCTGTAATTTAGGATTGTGAGGTTATTGCTTCTATAGCCAAACATTTCAAACAAAACAAATTTGTTGTTAAAGTTCTAAAAAGCTGCATGTTGCTGAGCTTCACCAAATTTGTTGAAGAACTTATTTGCATTAAATTAAATCTCTACTGTGCTGATAATACGTAGAGCATAGTAAGGAAGGTTTCACGTACTACATAACTTCATTTTTGTCTATTTTTATCCCCTTTATCCTTGTAATCAAGCGTTATCTTTATCTTTGGACAGGTTTCCTTCTTCCATCACCTCATTATAGGTTTAGTTTCCTCCTAAGTCCTCCTTGCCCCCCTTCACTTTTGATAAATGAATAATCCACATACTACAACTACATGACAGTGACTTTGACTATGCATGTTTTAGAACTTTGTGGATTTGCTATTTCGTTTCTAGCTTTTCAGAGTATAGTGTCTCCTTCTATTTGTCACTACACTGCAAGACAAAAGTAGATAGTCAAAATCAAATCACAAACATTGCCACTTCAATTTTTACAGTAGCGATGTTGTCAGACATTAAAAACATGTTTCTTCCAACCCCGCTTTTCAAAGTATCTGAAATAGAGACTCTTTAAAAGTTTGTTTTGGTTTCTGCTAAACTAGAAAACCCTTCCTGGACAATTCACATTTTGTTAGGCATTTCTCATAAAACCTGTCCACCTCATAACAAAAATTTAAAACAACTAACTAAAAATCTTTGTTCTTCGCTTCGCCAATTTTCTCTGTTGCTGCATTTTTCTTCATTGAGGCTCAAGTCTTTCCAATTTGCCCGATCTCTTTGTTCACAGTCCTTCTTCGAGTCTCTCTAGATCTTCTTCTTTTCTCCCTGCCTGTAAATTTTATACATGTATTTGTATTATTAGTTCCTCTTTGAATCATCTTAGACTCAGCCACTTCAATCCTCTTCTATTAATTGATTTATCTACCTCTTTTTCCAGAGTTCTTCACTGGTGATTTTTCGAGGCCGTGCTATTCTACGGATATCCCTCAAGGACTTCCTTAAGAAATTGTGTATTTTTTCTTAATCAGATCTGTCATGTTCCAAGACTTCAAGTAACATAGAAGTATTGATTTTACGTTTGACTTAGTTTTCTCGTCTTGCATTACGCGCTTGATTTCCACATTAATCCAAGCAAAGTAGAAGCTTGTCGAGCTTTTCATAATCTCTGCTTTATAGCTCTGTCTGCTCCTTCATCGTTGACACTACACTTTATACATACGGAAAATCATTCACTTCATTTAGTTTTTTCCTAGGGGCTTCTTAAAGTCGGATGATTTTATCTTGCAGGTTTTGGAAACTGTGAAAGTAGACAAATGTCGTCAACATAGTCTAAATCTTCTTAATTTTTCATGTACTATCGCAACGTATATCTTTAAATAAATTTTTGACAGCGATGATTAATTTTTCTGTAATATTGTAGTGTAATCCACATGACATCCCTGCAAAAGATTTCAAACGTCTTGTCAAGGTCTACAAACTTTAAACAAAACTTCAAATATCTACCAGAATGCACTGCCATTCTAATGAGTGTCTAATGACCGTTCTTACTAATCTGATCATTGCATGAGTGTCATTTTCTTGATTCCGCTAGCTTAATCCTGAGTTTCTTTTCTAATGCTTCTTTTAGTTTTTTAACTTGTTAGTAATTTACTTGTTAGGGGCAGTGGAGTGATCCCCCTGTACTTTTTATCTTTTCTTAGACTTACTTTCTTAAGTAGTTTGACTTCTTCTTCTTCAAGTGTCAGGTCTGGAACAGACATCGACGACCATGGCGCGCCAAATCTCCCTCTTGTCCGTCTTTCTTATCAGCTCGGCTTTCGTTAATGTGACTTTCTTGACCAGTTAATACATTGGTTTTCATATCTTTTCTTTCCTCTATCAGCTTCTACGTATCTTCAGAATCCATTTCTCAATAGTTTTATTTTGCTTTTTGACTACTTCTTTTATTGTATCACCAAAGATATTCAATTTTTCTGTCCTTTCCAGTCTCATATGATGGTTCCACTGCATTTAGGATCGTATAAGTGTCCTGGAGTTTTATGACGGCATTCAACATTCAGCATTCAGCGTTGCTTTCTTTAAGGTCATAAATGCTTATTTATTTTCCTGTTTGCACCAAATAGTCTTCTGTAAGCCCTGAGTATAATAATATATCTTCTGAGAATAGAATGATCGTTAACTGTCCACTGATAGAAGCTGGCGTTATTTTTATCAAATTTAAGCCTGGGCAACAGTTGTTAATTTAGGCATTCATCGAATTTTTGGCTACAAACAATTCCGTGAAATACTTGTATTGCTTGATTTTGCTGGAAGCTACAGATTTGTGAAACTGGATGAGACCACTGGAACTAACTCTTGTTTTCACATCCTGTGGTAATCTACTTTCGAAAGGGTAGACTCGTGATCTACTTTCGAATCGTAATACTTTGTACACCGTGTTATGAAAAAGGTGATCAGTTTAGTAATGCAAAAAATATTTTTTCATTGCAAAACTGATCATAAAAAAACACTTCATTTTTTATTTGCGCTTTTAATTTGTCACATCAAGCAAAGAGTGTGGTCCAATACTTTTATTCCCCTTTATAAAGTAATAATTATCATACAAACAGACATACATGTCCAAATCCATTTATGAAATTCAAATAAATTACAAAGTTTTTTATTTAACAACTGCAAACGGACTAAAAACAATCGATTGTGTTTTAGCACTTTTTCTAAGCTACTTCAGGTGATTGTGTTTCAGAAACAAGACAAAACACCAACTCAAAATCTCAAATTTAAAGGTTTTGCTATGTTTATAAATAACATGTAAAATTTCATTACGGTGCTATGTGTTGGTCATAGCGAAATCTTTAAATGAAATTTGACATCATGATCAGTCGATTATTTCTTTCCTTGCTACCTTTCTATGTTCTTAACTGTTTGTGTCTGTCAAAAATAATTCAAATTTAATATTTAGATTTCCCCTGGTTGATTTTTGTATGTATTACTAAAACAAAAGAATATGATCTTCTCATATCGAAATATTGTCATTTATTTATTTCTCTTCCATTTTTTCAAATCCGTAATGGTAGATTTTGAGTATTATACCAATACTTTCCAAAAAATATTCTTGACTTTATCTACTGAAACTACTGAAGATAATGATGTCAAATTTTTAATTGGTTCTTTTCTTATAATATTGTGGAATAAACCAATTTGTGAAAGTTTAATGACATTTCCAATAAACTACATCTTGTTATGTATGAAGGAGATATCGGAGCTAATTCAGGTTTTTGAAGAAATGCTCTGTCAAGGTTCCTAAGTGATGGTCTTCAGCCTATCCCACGACGCTCTTTCCTCGCTCTGCTAGTCTTTGCAATCCTCTTCCTAATTCTTGCTTCCATGGTGGCTATAATCTTAATCTTTGCGAAGTTATTAAATCAGGTACTTGGAGCTACCTCTTTCACTTAATTTACCATTCTTTTTTTCCAGTGGTCTCATAAAGAATTTAGTTTTTAAAAGTCTAGTTATTCCTTACAAAATTAATTCTCCAATACTTAAAAACGGAGAATGGTGGGAAATTTAAGTCGGCTTAACCAATATCATTGTCCTTTAAAGAATAAAAGCCTTTATCGTTTAGATTTAGATGATTGATCGATGTAACACCTAAGAGATCCAATAATTTAGCATAATTGGAATAAATTTTCAAACAGGTGTTCTCCTGCAGAGCATATTTAATTGTAGCACATAAATTATGCAGGCTGAATAATTAAATTTTTTAAGCACCTTATTTTTAAAGTTCGTTGTTGCTCTTAAAGCTAATTATTTAGAAGGATTTTTACCAGATAGGACAGTATAGAGTTTACACTTAATCTACAGATCTCGTTTTTCCAATGACGTATGTCTTCACTGTCAGAGAAGTTCCTTTCCTCATTGTTATTGACTGCTGTAACCTGTTGACAGGTTTTGGAGTCGGATGTTGCTAATAATAAAGTAAGCTTTTAAAAAATCCTGAAAATTAACAGAGAATGACTCGGTAAAAGACATTGTTCTGGTGACCAAACAAATAATGCTTATCTATTTATGTTAATACCTAAATTCAGAACAGACAAACAGATGTAAAACAACTGCAAATGATAATTTATTTCATGATGATTTTACTTCCTCTATTGTTGATATTTTTGCTTCTTGTCACCTGCGTAACTTCAAATTCAATGTAGGAGAGTCAAAGCAAAAACAGTAAAAATACGTTTATGCTCAAAATTTCCAAAACATAAAACAATTGATCCTGGTCTTGTCAAAAGTGAAGTTTACAGAATATTGACTTTATATAAAACAAGGTGATATTTTGGTTTGTATCGTTGTCTACACAATGTTTATTTAGTTTTGAAAATTCTTGACTTTCCGGACTCAATGGAAGCCATAAATGTGGGAGCTTTTATCTTGTCACGAATTGTAATTTTTTCAGAGCTCAGAAAAAGCGAGGAGTCATGACACGATAAAGCTCCTGTATCTATTTATTTAGTCATCTACTTATTTAGTTTTCTAATATTAATACAGGATAAAAACAATATAAACAATGGAAATTGAAAATCTTGCTTTTATGAAAGTTTCCAGTGAAAATTTAAGATAAAATATGTGTGAAAATAGAGTGCAACTACATTTAACCTCAAATTTTTTTAAACATAAACATATCTTAAGTAACAAAACAAGAATAAACCCGGAATGTTTGAAAAGACGTGACTTTGATATACTGCTACTAAAGTGTTTATTCAGGGACATGATGAAGTATTTTTTCAAAGCCTCTTTAAAATTTTTATTTGGATATTTTCTTCGTGTATCAGTTAAAATACTTTTGCTTTCATGATTTAATTAGTTGGACGATCATGCTCTAACTTTGGTTTTGGTTAAAGAATGAAATTACCCTTGTTATTAACGATTGCTCATATATGATGTATGTTTAATCACTTAAAAACCTGTGATTTCAGTGCGATCAAGGGAAATTACAGTGGCTCTACCTAAGTTAAAGGAACTGCGTTTGATTTGTGCAAGGTGCCCCTTCCGTTTGGATATAATTTCCCTTAGCAAGTTTTCCAAAAGTGTATATTCAATTTATGTCTCTCGGTATAGCTTACCTTAATTGAATGAGAATGACAACGTAAAAATGAAAAAATTACGATGGTTTTTAGATAAATTTCTCAATTTGCTCAGTACCCTTAGCCTTGGTGGGATTTTTTCGTTTGTTATATCAAATTTATTGTTTTAAGTCATAGAACCATAGAACCTAACACCAAAATATTTGTGTTTAATTGTTATTTTAATTCGTTGGTCTTTGCAAGTTATATTTAACTCCTTAGTGGTTTTAGAATACGCTCTGATGTACCAAATAGTCACATTTAATCAATATTATACAGCTAGGGTAAAATTTTGCAATTCATTAAACCGTTTTAGTTTAACGTCATAAAAATTGGTGCGGAAAGTCCGAAAAATAAGCCCTAAAACAAAGGAGGATGTTTATACTTGTAATTTCTTGGCCTATTTCTAGTGCTTCTGAAAAAACAAAGTTCATATTTTAAACAAGATACAAAGACTGTCAGAGACTTTCTGTGATAATGACAAAGAAAATTTCGAAACAAAGGCCACTGAAATAATAAGCAAGTTCATTTTCCTTCATTAGAAACTAGTTGGAGCACAAGTACTAGTAATTACTTATTTTTTTAAAATTTTAATACCGATGTTTCTTGAATATACTTACCTTTGTGCTTTTGAAGAAGAAAAAAAACAAAGCACTGTCAATATTATTAGCGAAAACTACCCCCCCCCCCACACCAAATTATTTGCCATTTCGCAAATTATTTTTTTATGGACACTCGAAAACAAAGGGAAATGGCACAAACTTTCATGGTAATTTTCACAAGCAGGTGGAAGTTATAAACAGCTTGTGGCCTTCTGTTACATATTTCTCGTTTCAAAGAAAGTATGATTGGATAGATGTAATCAGACTTTATTAGCAATTTCCAAGATGTCATATACTTTCTTACCAGAATAAGAAAATGAAAAGGTGGCTTTTAGCTTTTCAAAAGTTTTGACCACTACCTCATGCATAAAAACCCGAAAATGTTTTTATTGCTATCTTTGAAATATAAAAAGACAGCCAGCTGGGAAGGGTTAGTAAACATTAACTGAACTGTCACTTCCTTGACTTTCTTCCCAAGCAACTACTCGAACAGCATAGATCAGTCTGTTTTGAGTAGAGGAATCCGATATTTAAAAACAGCCATTTTTTTATCAAGCTATTTCAATGAGATTTGAATATAAGGGTCCCTCTGGTTTGTAATAAATATGCCTGAGGCAATGGTATCTGTAGCATCATAACAAAATAGCCCTTTCAGAATATGCCACCAAAAGTATTCCACTGCCTTAAAAAGGTTCTGAAAGCTGTTGTTAGTAAGGCATCACTGAGTCATGTGGTGAAACTTTGAAACCTATTTTATCATGTTTTTAAGCCTAAGATCAACGCTTATCCCATAACCTAACAATTTTTGCTTCTTTTTCCCTACAATTAATACACTGAGAGGCTTTATTCCTTGTATATTTCGTAAACAGAAAAAAGGTGATATTTAAGTACTGCTTTCTTATAAAACACTATTTCGTCTGAAGAAAACTGAGGGACTTCATGTGGATTAGTTTGTGATCAAACAAAGAAAAGGTTTTTTTGATATGATATAGATAGGTTTATCTAGAATACTTACATCTCAATGGAAAACTTACAATTTGGTCATTAAACCCGGAATTATTTTTTCAAACACCCCTTTCACAAAGCAGGTGCAGAAAATACACTGAAAAGTCGGTTGTTTCGTGCATTATTTACTTGGTTGCTCTAAAGAACTTTGTTTTCAAAACACATTATTAATATAATAATCCGAGGTCTTAATCAAACAGTGGAAACAACACATGAAAACTAACCCTATAAAACGAAAATCAGCAGGGGAGTGGGACTGAATATAGTCAAAATAAAAATTAATATGCCATGTTTTCAAGATGTTTAATGCAATTGGCAATTTTTTAAAAGAAGCGCGGGAAATAGTAGAGATGTAGCCAATGTCCAAATAAAAGAGGAAAACGTAAGCCGACTATTTCATACTAAAACATGTAAAGCAATTGAATTCAGTGTAATGCGAAAGAATTTTTGGGTAAAATTTCATCAAATTAATTTTATGTGTGTGTCTCTTTCAAAACCAAGATTATCATGAGCTTCCTATGTCAAAAAACTGCTTTAAGATGCTTTAAGGAAATAGAGATTCGTGATCGTTAACGTCACAAGGCAAGCACTGTGACAAGATAAAATAAGATGCTTCAGTTCTAGAAAATAGACAAATTATACGTTTAACATAACAATTGAAGAGGAAAATCATTTAGCCTGGCTACTAAATTATATTGTTATTGAAAAGGACAAGACAAGTTTTTTAATGGTATTAACAAGTCCAGTGGCCATATTTAGGTCTTTTTAATAAAAAATTTTAGTTGAGGATAATTCAAAATTTGGTTCACTACTTGAAAGGATTTTGATAGTAAGTTTGATGTCAAACAGTCTTTTTTTTTCGTCTTTGAGATCAGTTACAACACAATTATTTGAATAGCGGTTTCACAAACGAATTTGCTTGAGATCAAATGGAGCATCTAACGTCTCTCTCAAACATTTTAATATACGTAATGCAAAATAAAAACGACGATCCTTTCAATCAATTAATTAATTCTTTTTATTTGTGCATTACTTTTTATTTTTTCCCTGTACATTGGCAACCATGCATGTGGTGGAAAAAATCCCCGAGTAACGACTTTTCAGGAACACTGCAGATGCAGAGTTCGCTTTGACAAAACATAAGGTAGAACTGAAATGGTACAAATGCTAATTACCAACAAGCTTCTTTTAGTTAGAGGTTTTTAACGTCCATGGCAGTCAATGAAGTTGTATCTAATTAATTGTGCAAGGTGCATGGTATGACTAATAAACATTCATAAAGAAATTCTCTTTTTGACGTTCTTTGACCTATACTTGTGGACGTCAATTGGCATTGTATACTTTTGCAAATAATAATTAGCGATAGTAAAGTAGTCTTCCCCTGCAACTGCTACAGTTAATGGATAATGTCGCTGACTAGTTGAACTCCAATCAAAATGTCTGATTTACGATTTTACAGTCCCTATTTGCATTTGGTCAAATCTGCAACATTTGCTACACCTGAGAAACAGCAAATATGAACTTTTTTCTAATCGTTTTCAGAAAACCTACAGCTTCAGTAATTGTTTCAGAATCAGTCATTAGGTCATCGCGTGAGTTCAGTTATTCCACCATTCTTTGCAAATTCTATTTTATTGCTGTGATGGTTGCTTAATCCCAACTCCAACGCTGTCCAAGCAAGCATTTTAAAGCTGTCCCTGTAAACCTGCTGTGAGATCGAACGGATTTCCGGACTCGATTGATGGCATGGAAAACAAGGTAAAATTAGTATACAAGTTAAATACCCTTTTGCAATTTGTATCGACAATTTTCTGGACTTCAACCTTCTTACCGAGCACGATGAATGCTCTGTCGTAGCCCTGGGATACAATGTATCGTGGTTTAAAACTACAATCTTGCCCAAATCAGAACCTTAAGTAGTCTTCCCGTCTTGTTTTTTCTTCTGTCTTTGTGGTAGACGATTTTCAATTCTTTTATGTGCTTTGGTTTTGGGAGTTTTAATAAACCATATTAATTTTGAATGTATCAGAAAAAATCTCCAAAAAATTCTTTATATTTATATTAAGAATATTATACATATATAAAGAATATATATATATATATATATATATATATATATATATATATATATATATATATATATATATATAGAGAGAGAGAGAGAGAGAGAGAGAGAGAGAGAGAGAGAGAGAGAATTGAGAAAAAATGGAGAGTAGAGAAAGTAATAAATTTTTTCGCGATTTGAAACTATCGTTCAAGGCAATCAACTTCACGCCACAGTCCTAGCAGGCCTAATGTTAGTGGTATGTCTATTTGTTATAAACTGAAATGTGGATATTCAGGAAAGTGTTGACTCAAAACTCTGAATGTAAGAGTTTAGTGATAAAGAATATTAACCAAAAATCCAAAAATGAAAGGATGTATGGTTATTGTAAGAAATGTTGAAAGCTCAAACTCCACTTTGTAAAGCCTTAGGAATTATTGTGGAATAAGAGAAGAAAGAGAAAGAAGAAAATAGTTTTAAAAGCACTGCGTATTTTCTTGTCAATTACTCAGAGGCCCAAATGTCAGTCAGTATAAAGACAAATACCTTTTCTATTCTACAGCAGCACTTAGTGAATTGTATACACAATATTCAATAGTGATCGAGCCGTCGTTTATCAGTTTACCAAGCGACAGATTCCTGGCTCTGGTCTCAGCTATGTCCCTGGGTGACCTTACCCTTGATGGCCTCTTCTTTATAAGTGAAGAAGTTTAAAAGCAATAAATAAAGTGACAAATTGAAAGTAAAATATCTTTTCATGGAATTAGCTGAAGTAGATAGCAATGGACATAGTATTTAGCTAAAGCTTATCCTTTCAACTGTAACAGGGAATAGGGAATAGAGGTATGTGAAACGTTGCAACAATAGATCCAGTTAGTGAATTAACTTTTTTGTGAAAACTTCTTTTAGTTTTGATGTAACTGGGCATGATTTAAAAATAAGAAGAGACAGTACTTCTTTGACAAAAAAAAGTAATCTATAAACCTTCTTGCCTGAATTTTGCCAAACAAAGACTTGAGTTGAGGCTGAAACAGAATAATTACTACATAAGACTTACCAGAAAGACCAAAGAGCATCTTGATCAAACGCTCCACTCTTTGTTTACAGTTGGTGGGATCTGGTGTGGATCTGGTAAGCCCGTATACTTGTTAGTAGCACCTTAGTCTTCTAACCTCAGGTGTAATTTATCGACATAGACTATGGGCACTGAAGCGAATAAACTCTTTTTTGAAAAAAATTTGGTCATTGCACTTAATATTTAACACAAGGTCCCAAGAAGTACGCGCAACTTGAACTAAAATAAGAGCAGACAAGCTAAACTACTTCTTAATTGTACTCAGTACCTGTTTAAGATAATATAATTAAGTTTCTTTTCTTTTATGTCTTCTTGGCGAAATTTTAATTTCAAAGTGGATTGATATGTGATAATACACCTGCATTAAATATCTTGCATCGACCTCATTTTGTGAAGATAATTTGTTTTGACATTTGGGTCCATTTGTCGAAATAATTTAACCAGGAAGATTTTTCATACACTTGCATGCACAAAAATACACATTTAAAGTTACTTTTCATGGTCTGTTATGCAGAATAAACTTGTTTCCATTTCGTTCATTGGTTTTAGAGCGAAACACAGTACCCTTAGAAAATTGTATCAAATTTAATCCTTACAGATGTTTATACTAATCATCATCATCAAGGGCCAGATGTGTTAAAGACATCCGCGATTATCTTCGTCTAAACCAATTGGTAAGTTAGTTACGAAGTTTAAAAAAAACACCAGCTTCTGGACAATTGCCTATTGCGTTGTGGGCAAACAACGGGGGAAAGAATTGGGCTGCAGAAAGTCAACGACAGAAATAAAGTTTTGTTTGATACAGCAGCTTTTGTTTGATAAGGGCTCGAAGGCCCTGGAATCGGACATCTGTGATCATGAAGGTGCCATTCACCTCATATTTAGTTAATGTGTTTTGTTATCTCCTACCAAAGACAATTACGACAACATAATATGATCGGAAGATGTGAATTACTATTTTTGGTGCCAGCCGATTTGACGCAAAAAGCCAATTTAATTAGAGAAGGGTTTGCAATTGATGTTTGTAAACAATCCTGTTCTTATCGATTTTAGCGTTCGCAGTGCTTGACCAGTCCCATGTGGTTTTTGTATAACGTCAAGAAGAATCATTTGACATTGATAATTGGGAAGCCCATTATGCGCATCTGATCGCCACTCAGCTGTTGGAGGATAGTTGCTTCAGCTACGTTAAGTGTAAGTCACTGCCTTGTCTGTTTTGATTTACATTAAATGTAGAGGCGAAAGTCGGAGAAAAGATCATTGATCAGCAATTGTACACAATAATGTTGCTGGGGTATTGTAACATAAATGACAATTTGGGCTTTCGCCAACGTCAAATATTTATTTGAGGACATTTGCAGTAAGTTCCACCAAGTATATTTGGCAACTTGTTTAGGTATCATTTTCCAGCTCAAGTTAAAACTACTTATGTCGTTATACTACTTTCAAGAGGCAAGACTCGTCGAAGTGGGTCGTCATGCCAGTTTTCCTGGCTACAAGAGTTACTTTGTTGGACGGCAGGACAGCTTTCCATTTAAATTCAACTGCAGTTGGAACATCTCAGAGATCTTTTATTGATTCTTTCCCATCTCAGGAAGTAAAAATTGTATTCACAGTCACTATGATAGTGATGATAATTGCTAGTTTATTTGGTAACTTTATGGTTTGCCACATTGTTTATCAAAGGCCTGCTATGCGTTCTGCAATCAACCTTTTACTTGCCAATTTGGCTTTGACGGATTTACTCACTGCGTTGTTATGTATGCCAGTAACGTTAGTAGTGCTTTGGCAGAGAAATTGGTTGTTTGGAAACACGTTATGTCAAATCCACGGTGTCCTCTTTTATTCATTACTTACGGAGAAAATGCTCGTATTGCTGGTGATTTCTTTAGATCGTTACTTCATTATTGTCAAACGAAGGGATAATTTGAATCCTTCAAAAGCTAAATTATTTGCAGGACTTACTTGGGTATGTGCTGTCTTAATTTCTGTTATGTCAGTAATCAAATGGGAAGAGTATCGTTACGAAATAGCAAATGTACAATGCTTGACAACTCTTAAAAGATTAAATAAAACAAATCGAGTATTTTTATGGGTGCATCCATTAGTTTCTGTAATTGTTCCCATTGGGATGATGGTTGTAGTTTATTTTTTAATATTTCGTACAGTTAGACGGAATTGCTTTCGTGTGCAGAATCATCCCCCTGTTAACCCAACAGCAATGCACAAAAGAGGAAGAATGTTTATAGATTATAGCTATAAAACAAGAACATTTAAAACAATTTTTATTTTATCCCTACTTTTTGTGGCATGCATTCTTCCGTTCACTATTACAGGATTATGGTTATACCATAACAGGAACAGTGGCAAAGTAGTTTCATCAAATGTAAAAGCTTTCGTTTTATGGTTGGTTTACTTAGGTTCACCTCTAAATCCAGCAGTATATGCGTTTAGGATTTCAAAATTTAGGGAGGCCTGCTTAGAAGTTCTGCCAAGATCAATCTGGACATTGCCCTCCTGTGTATCTTTGCAGTCAAGGAGAAGGATAAGACCTCACGTTCTGTACCAGGTAGACAAGTCATCAACATTCACCGTCACGTCAATTGTTTGAGGACCAAAAGTATTCCATATTGGGTATGTACTTTTTTTCAAATAGTAGTTTTCAACTCTTTCCCTTTAAAAAGGTACAATTAATATTTAGTTAAAATCCACTTCACATCCTCATCATTATTCACTTTCTCCGCCAAGGGCAGATTTTGTTCTAACATGCGACAGCATTTTAGAACAAAATCTAGAATAAAGCAGATTAATTTCATCAAAAAAAAATTTGCTTTCAACAATTTATTTATGTTGAACTGGCAGTGTTTATCCAAGGGCAGGCTATTTTGAAAATTGAGAATTTAAGAAAATAAAAAGCTGATTATTTGGTAAGCAAGTCAGTGTCTTATCACTAAGCATTTGCTGTGAGAAAAATTGGTCATTGCAAGCAACTGCAAAGGCAACCCTACTACTCAGTCAAGGATTTGTCTCATGGCTTGTCTGGTTTGAGAAATTTATCATGTTGAGATGATGTTCTAAGTGTCTAACAGACACATGTAGACAAGACTTTGTATCACACCTCTAAGAAACTAGCCCAACTCCTGAATGATAACAGGGATAAAGCACAAATACTAGTTTATCACTTCAAACCCATCTTTATATAGGATTGTGGTGACCAGACCATCCTCTTTGAGTCCAGAATAAAAACCATGACCAGGAGTAACATCAGAGGGAGTGGAGAAACTACTGCAAAGAATATGTGTACCAAAAGCACAAGAACCCAACCAAGTCCCAAATCTTGTTTTTAAGACTTGTGCACCCCTGGTAGCACCATGTCTCACAACCATCTTTCAATGTTCCATTGATGCTAGTGTACTTCCATCTGATTGAAAAAAATGCAAATATAGCACTCGAAGTGTTTATTTAGCTGAAAACTACTGCCCAGTTTCCTTAACTTGTATCACCAGTAAGTTGCTTAAGCATAGGGCCTATTACTTGTAAATGCCACCCAGACAATAACAAGATCCTCACCTCCTCAGATCATGGTTTTTGGAGTGAATACTTTTGGGAAACACAAGTTGTAACAACTGCACATGACCTGCTATCCAAATATGATATGGGAACCTGACTGGGGGTGGGCATCCTCAATGACAAAAGAGCTATTAGAAATGTACCACATAGGAAGCTGGTACAGAAATTACAAAAGTACAGGATCAATGGAAATATTTACAGGTGGTTGAAAGACTTTTTACAAACAGGCAGATAAATGGAGTTGTGAATTGCAAGGAGTCTAATGCAGCAGTAGTAGTATCTGGAGTTCCTCAAGGCATGGTCTGATTTTATTCCTCTGTTATATCGACAATCTCCCAGGATCAGTTAAATCAAGAGTCTGTCTCTTGGCTGATGACTTCCCCTTTTACAGATGAATCAGGAACTGCTAGGATCATCATTTGCTACAAAGTGACCTGATAAATCTTTAAGAGTAGGCAACAATGTAAGATGTGTTCTTCGATGCAGAGAAATGTCATGTTTATCAACCAGAAATCTTCTAATTTTAACCTGCCAGATGACCACTTATTGAAACAAATATCAGATAACACTTACCTCAGAGTCACTTTATTAGAAGATTTAAAGTGGAGTAGTCATATTATGAAGACAAAAAAAAAACTATTTTTACTGTCAGCTTTTTAATGAAAAATCTTGAACATTGTCCTGAGCAGTGCAAAAAGTGCAGCCTTTTTCAGCCTTGTCAGATCCATACTGGAATACAGCTCTGTGGTATAGGACCCACATCTATAAAAAAACAGCTAAAGCTTTTAAAAGCCCAGCATCAATCAGACCATTTAATCAAGGGTGACTGTACGTCTGAAGACACTGGTTGTATTACAAGAGTGCCAGAAAACCACCAACTACCATCTTTACAAGATCAGAGGAAAGGCAATAGACTTGTGCTTTGTTATAAAGTATTCAAGAGGCTAGTGCCAGCATAGAATACCAGCAACAAAATATAAAGCATTCATCAGGTCACTTTATATCACACCTCAAAGATTGTCAATCAACATGTAACAAATAACACAATGTGCTGCAGACCTATTTATTGTAAAAGTGAACTATATAAACTATCTTTTTCCCAAATACAGTTTTAGACTAACCATTTGGAGGAAAGTGTTGTGCATGCTAAGACATGAGGCTGTTCCTGTACAGCCATTCACAAGCAGGGATAATATTTATCCTGCAATCTCCCATTGAGTATATCCGGAAAATCTCTTCAGTGGTGTACCTATATATATGTGTAGATATATATTCAGATAAATAGATGAATAGATGGATGGATAGATAGATGAATAAATAGATGAATAGATGGATGGATGGATGGATGGATGGATAGATGGATGGATAGATAGATAGATATATAGATAGATAGATAGATAGATAGATAGATAGATAGATAGATAGATAGACAGATAGAAAGATAGGGAGAGAGAGAGATAGATCTTTGTGTTACCTCATATGATAATTCAGTGATGAAGAATTTTTGTTTGTAATCAGCATTTCAAGACCAATATATTTTCACCTACTTGATTCCTTTATTAGAATATCAACAATTATTATTGACCTTACTATTATTTCCAAACTTATTGTTTGCTAATAGTATGGGCAATTAAGTTTCGAATATTCACACATAGATACTCTAGGCTTTCTATTCTATGGATTACACCCAATAGGTCGAGCCATTCTCTTTACTCATTTTGAAGTACTTTTCTCAAAACAATTTTGCCAACCATACATATTATTCATATGTCTTTTCCATTATTCATATGACTTTTCCATTTTTGCCCAAGTGTTACTATCATACAAATGTAACTTCACATTTGATTATAGGTACAGTTGTTTCCAATGAACATAGGTGGTATCACTCAATTAATAGAAATATGAACTACTAGGACACAGTCCCTGTTTCAAATGGTTTTTAATGTCATCTGCAGTATATGATAACACCTATTAATGAATTTTTACTCTTGATCTGGTTTGAGGTTACCCCGTGATACAACTATATCTTTTATGAACCCAATATCAATACTGCAGATAACAGACTTCTGTCTGTCAGACAGAGCAGGAATGCTTGTCTGAGTTTATAACAAAGTGATATATATATATATATATATATATATATATATATATATATATATATATATATATATATATATATGTCTATGAACAAAAATCTACACTGACTGCTCAAAGTAAAAACCAAAACAGAATTTTTGCTTTGCCAAAGCATTAGCCCTTAACTCACATTTCTGGGTCAAAATAGGTATCCTAGGACTTAAAGGTGCTTTTATGCAGTTTTGGGCATTGGTCCTATCTGGGTATGGTTACCAAATTATGTACCATTCTTCACAAAATTATGTTAAAACAAAAAAAACCACCCAAAAACCACAACAGTGCTAATACTAATATACCAAGACACTTGCCACTTGCTTCTACTCATTTTGTTGATTCTTTTGAGAGGTTTGTATTAAATATGAGTTCTATCTATTTGTAAGTATCTTTATTCAGCTGTATCACACAATGATCAAGATCTGAAAATAATAGAAACTGAAACTATAATGAACTTATAAACTATAATAAACTATAACAGTGATAATTACCCTATATGTATTGTACACCATTACTGATAAAATGCCTATCACTAATGCTGTAGTTGCTCAGCACACCAAACTGTTTCCAGTTTTGTCAAAGGCTCATCAGTACAAGTTGTTTGTATGGCCAAATCAATGCAGAAGCCCTGCACTTGGTCATATTTTTCTAGGAGGTACTAGCTGTCCAATGATGATGGTTGCCTAATTTCTGAAGAACTGCCAACTTCTGTGATTCAAGAAATGGATTTTTGCCATGCTTAAATGAAAGCCCTCAGTGATTGTCATGTATATTGGCCAGGCCTAAAAGTTGATATTGAAAATGTTACATGCCACTATAAGTCCTGTCTTTCTCCTGAAAGTTTGCCTAAAGTTTCTCCAGTGCTACTCTCACCCAGGACCACTCAATCATAACAATGAGTGTACCTTGATTTTGTCCATCTGAATGGTCAGTCCTCCCTCCTAGCAGTGTTTATCTCATTTCTAATGGCTAGAAACACTGTCTATGTCTCACATTATTTTGCAGATCAGTTTTCATGTTTTAAGAAGCTTCCTTGGCAGGTATGGCAGTGTTATTACCTTGTTTCTGAGTATGGGGCACTATTTAGATCAGAAAAATTTAAAATATTTGTAGATTTGAATGGTAATAAACACACACTTTTCCTTGCATGCCTTCCTTTCTCATTTGGTTTGCCAGAGTGTCATGTTTAAGCCATCAACTACATGCTTGACAAATCCTCAGATCAACTCACCAGCATCATGCACCATAACTTTCAAATGTGTTATTCCAATACTGAAACACACCACATTCAACAACTGGCAAAAATCCTGCAGAATTACTTTTTAAAAGATCACCAAGAACTAGGCTTAGTTTCATCAAGCCTCATTTACAAGGCAAAGTACAGACTAGACAGATCCTTGCTAGTAATAGTACAATCTCACAGTCAGCAGACCCAACAGATAGTTTCACTGCCTCGCCTTCTATTGTAACTAGATCAGGTACAACAGTCAGACTACCTTCCAGATAAAATGTATAATTTTCATAGTGAATAGCTCTACTGTTAGCATGATTAATAGTGTATCTAGGTGAGAGGGATGTGGTATTACCATGATAATGCAATCCATTGTCTGTACTTACTTGTTGACACCACTGGCATAATTTTAACCTCCATAATTATGTCAAGCATTGTGTAACTGGCATATAAGTTCTATGAAAGTTCTTTGTTTTATATTAAATTATGTTATGTAGTCTTGTAATTCTTTATATACTGTGTTGACCTGTGAATATGAGAAGAGGTGAAGAGACAAAGTGGCAGTACCAGAATCTGATAGATAATTTGCTTACTTGTATCATCTGTTTGTGGACTTTAAAGGGTTAAAGTTTTTCCAATGAATCATATGTCCACTACAAATAGGGGTTTTATTTTGCCCTTTGTAAGTGCTGGTCTATGGTGACAAAGCAAAAAGTGGATACAGTGATGAGTAAATGCCAATGCGGCTGGAGAATTGATTGTTCACAAGTCTGGTGGAATGGAGAAGAGTTGACAGACAGTGGATGTGGGTATAACACATTATAAAAATGTTGCCTACTGTTCACCTATACATTCTGGGCCATGTAAGTCTAGAGTTGGGGTCTGTTTGCAGGGTTTTATCAAACAACTCAGTAAAAGTGGATGGCATGCCAGCAAATAGTGCTGATCTTTGTTTAGCAGGAACCATTAACTGACACCTCTAGTTCTGCTCAGCCAGAGCCCATTGAGGTAAGGACTGTTGAAAATGACCATAATGCTAGTATTGCAATGACTGGAAATAACTTGATTGAAGATGGTCTGCTTTTCCAATGCCAAAGAAATTGATATCTCCCAAGATGGTTATTAGACTATGTTTGTGACCTTTAGATCAAGGAGAATACTAAATTTTCACTTGTGAATTCTTTACTTTGTTTATATTATTTAGGACATGAAGTCTGAACATGGTTTATTAATTTAGGTTTTAAATATATGGTGCTGGAAGTTATAAAACAGTTGATTACCATTGTTGTGTCATCAGCTGTATCAAAAGTAGCTATACTTTATGCTTGGGCAAGAAACCTGCAGTCAAAGTCAGGTAAAATGAACATTTGCTGAGGTAATGTAGTCTTTCAAAAGACTAACATAGGGGCCATAGTGAATGTTTGTTTTGGCATGGTACCCAATTATGTGGCTTGTACAGGTGACACTGGAAGGCCCCAGAGCACCTGATCTTGATCTCCCCACTTAACTGGAGTGACACAATTAATGTGTCCATGGCATTTGATATTTTGGGTTTTGTTGATGCAAAGTTATCATTCAGGAAGGAGCAGAAACAACAGAGGAAAGAAGGGTGGCANTTGTGCTGTAAATTTCCACTGTATTTTCTGAATTACAAATCAGAGATTTGGGGACTTGGACTGTTTACCATCTGCTGGAATATTATTTTATTTTTGTGATAGTTTTGAATTTGATCAATTGGTTTTGCAGTTTGTTCATAAGCAAGCTCCGTGGTCTAGAGTTCATTTTGGTGGTGGTTGTTGACAATGACAAAGAAATCAACACAACAACAAGAAAAATAAAAGAAACAATCCATTCCTTGCAATGCAGCAATCACATCAATAGTATATCCTACACCCTTCCAGTAATATGGCTTCCAGCACTGAAGAAAGAAACACAACAAACACAACATGGGTATGGTGCCACTTCCTGAAACAACTCCAGCCCTGTCCACACTCACGTCTGCACTACCAAAGTATAAAATAGCTGTATCTAATCATTTCAGTAGCCTGATGATGGGAGAAGTATCTCTCAAAACGTGGCTCAGAAAAAGCTTACGACTTATGACATGATAAAGCTCTTACATCTATGGCTTCCTCTGAGTCCATAAAGTTCAGAATTTTCATGAACAAACTATTGTTGCAACTCATGAAGCATCTCCTAGGAGTATTGTGGTATGTTTCCTTTCTGTTGTGGTGGTTTGAGATTACCCTTGTTCACCACTGCATACACAGGGTCAAAGGTGCCACTTTAAGTTTTAAGTTTTTGAATCCAGACCTCACTGGTCACTGTTCTTAGTGAAGGTTGGTGAAGGCCAGATGTCTCCATGGGAACTTTTGTGCAACCTGGGCTCCATGGCTATGTCAGTTTCACCAACCTCTGGAGGCACTTTAATTTGATGTAATCACCAGGCCAGATTGTTGCATTTTGGGCTCTCAGCAAATGTACACTAATGTTCCAGATGGTGTATAATTTACTGCTGCTGTCTTTGGTAAGTGTAAGTACTGGCATCATGGAAGCCATTTTCAGATTTTATGGGTTGAAGAGAGATGTTATTTGCAATCATGAAAAGAACACCACCAAGATCTTCAGAGTTTATGTTTTCAATGAGAAGGGCTTCAAGTAGGAATGCCAAGTCACCATGGCTAAGCTAATGCTTAATTTCACCATTGACTGCCAGTAATGTTTTCTCATCAGCCTGAATAACCATCTGACTACTGGCTGAAATGTGGGATTCAATCTATCTCATTGCATTTCTTATGCTGGGCTCTGACCCTGAACCTTGAGTGAAAATGATGGTGTGATGGTTGTTGTATTTATTTGTTGTTTGTGGTTTGTTGATTTGTACTCTTCATGAAGTTGGGGTGATAGCAGCTATTGAGGCACATTGCATCATCTCAGTGATGGTGTTTTCTGTGTCATCAGCTGTATCAAAAGTANCACCATGGCTAAGCTAATGCTTAATTTCACCATTGACTGCCAGTAATGTTTTCTCATCAGCCTGAATAACCATCTGACTACTGGCTGAAATGTGGGATTCAATCTATCTCATTGCATTTCTTATGCTGGGCTCTGACCCTGAACCTTGAGTGAAAATGATGGTGTGATGGTTGTTGTATTTATTTGTTGTTTGTGGTTTGTTGATTTGTACTCTTCATGAAGTTGGGGTGATAGCAGCTATTGAGGCACATTGCATCATCTCAGTGATGGTGTTTTCTGTGTCATCAGCTGTATCAAAAGTAGCTATACTTTATGCTTGGGCAAGAAACCTGCAGTCAAAGTCAGGTAAAATGAACATTTGCTGAGGTAATGTAGTCTTTCAAAAGACTAACATAGGGGCCATAGTGAATGTTTGTTTTGGCATGGTACCCAATTATGTGGCTTGTACAGGTGACACTGGAAGGCCCCAGAGCACCTGATCTTGATCTCCCCACTTAACTGGAGTGACACAATTAATGTGTCCATGGCATTTGATATTTTGGGTTTTGTTGATGCAAAGTTATCATTCAGGAAGGAGCAGAAACAACAGAGGAAAGAAGGGTGGCAGGACAAGGTGATGCACGGGCAACATGTAAGGCAGACAAAAGAATTTGCATCCACATTAAGCTGGCAATGGTCGAAGAGAGGTAGCTTGAAGTGTCAAACTGAGAGTCTCCTAGTGGCAGCTCAAGACCAAGCACTCCGCACCAACTACAGGAAAGCCAAAACTGAATGCACCAGAGAATCAGCGCTGTGCAGAACATGTGGGCAAAAGGACGAGACAGTGTCACATATCATCAGCGAATGCAGCACATTGGTACAGTCAGAATACAAAGAGAGACATGACCACGTTGCAGGAGCTGTACACTGGAGTATCATGAAAGTGCATGGGCTACCACACTCAGACAGATAGTATGAACACAGAGCAGAAAGTGTGATGAAGAATGAAAATGTTAAAGTCTTGTGGGACTTCAATGTCCATGTTGATAAATTTGTTGAAGCGAGGAGACCAGATATAATAATTATAAAAAAGAAAGAAAAGGAGTTTATCCTCGTAGATATTGCTGCCCCAGGTGATGCCCGAACTGCAGCCAAGGAAGAGGAGAAAATTGATAAATATTCAGAATTGGCTTGAGAGGTATCTTGTCTCAGGGACGTGAAAACATTGGTGATACCAGTTGTTGTGGGTGCTCTCGGGTTCATAACAGAGAAGCTCACCACTTATCTAGCTATGGTAGGCGTCAGGTTGTCGTTTGAAATGATACAGAAGGCAGCTCTTCTAGGGAGTGCACATATTTTGAGAAAGATGCTTGAAAAGTCAGATTAGATGATCTGGTGACCCCAGGGCCTTGGAGAGGCCCCAGTGCCAGACAAAGACTGGTGGTAAATCTGAGAAAATCCTTTCCAAATAATAATAAAAAATAATAGTAGTAGTTCATTATCATCAGCAGGCAGATCTTCATGGTGTGTTAAGCCAGAGATATTTAGCAAGTTGCTGACTTCTACAAAGGCCATGAGGTGCTGGTAAAGGTCTTCTGGTCATTCATCAGTTTTAAGATGGATGTTCATCAGGTCAGTGAAGTCGGCTCTGGTCAACTGGCACCATAGTGAACCCAGATGGCTTGCCATATGTTGTCTACAGAGGTTACGTTTTTGGTAATAGTGTTTCTTGAGATTACGGGGCAAAAAATTTGTACCTGTCCAAGCATTAAATCAAGTTGAGCAGCTTTCTGGGCTGCAGTGTGATGATATGGGATACCTTTAGGGTCATTGGCAAGTCCTTTTTTGGTGGGGGGTAGTTCACATCTTCTTAGCCCATGAGCAACAGGCAACCAAAAATGGGGCAAAACTGGTAATAGCCTCAAGCTCTGTGAGACTCCATTGCTTTGGATCACAGTGTGTGTAATCATGCTGTAGTAATACCAGGTAAAATGTTCTTAGAAATATATCCAATGTCTAACAGAATAACACAACAGTATAAGTGTTTAGGAAATGTCTTTTATTTTCCTTATCCTTGAAAGTTGTTTTGTATGTGTAATATACAATCAGCAGATGGTTGTTTGTGTAGAGATGGACCATGTTCCTTTGAGATGTCGAGTTCATATCCCATCTCTGTCAACACCTTATAAGAAAGATGACAATGAGACAAAACAAGTAAATTTAATTGAAGGACAATGACCATCTCTTTCCACTGATAAGCTTAAATAAGCCCATGTAAGAAGGATACAAAACTGTCTCTATTAAGACACAAACATAATGGTGCCCTGTAATGTCAATGTTAAAGCTTTCTGCATTGACAATTATAGTGTTTTGAGCAGCCCTGTGCTATAACTTTGAGAAAAGAGGGACCAGTAGCTATTTTTTGGCATTGTTGAGATGGCTGATTAGTCTTAAGATTTGGGTACATTGCACTCCTTGTTCATTTGTTACAGGACTGCAAGTTGAAACTGGAACACAGTTCAAGTCTAAAGTTACTCTGGAAGAATTGTCTCACAGTGCTCCTGCTTCAAGGGCATGGGTTATATTGCCATCTACTGCTAATACAGTAATAGTAACTTTAAATGCTGTAGGTTGAACTCTGCAGAAGTATACATCCTGTTTTAAGTGTGATGTATATGGTCATTCGCCATGCAATTTCTGTAAACCTCAGGGTGTGTCACAGTGCAAAGCTGTAATAATTTGTTTTAGGGGTCAAAGTCATGAACACCTTGCTGGAGATTGTACCCAGAGAAATTTCACTGAGGGTGCAACTGCACCAGAGCTGCGTTGTATATGTGTTAACTGGGTAACCAACTAATTCTGTGGAGTTTTGTGCTGTTTAGGCTGTTCTGGGTGAACAACCACTAGAGTTATAATGTATGTCAGGTGTCACAAGTAGTACTGAATTGTAATACAATTCTGGGAATGGATGCAATAAAGGCTTTTTGTGGTGTGATCAACATTTGAGTTGCTGAGTTTTCAGGGAACCTATTTGAACAGTATGGGAAAAATTGTAGAGCATGTTGTGAAAATTGAGGATCAAGGCTTTGTTGTATGGTGTGACAGGCCTTGCTGAACGTTTTGATGTGGAAGCACCAGTAGTAAAGCAATTGGGTTGCAAATGTAATGCCAGGGAGGCAGAAAAAGTTGCATAAGAGGAGGTAGTAAACATATGAATAGACAAGGACTGGTTGCAGGTATATGACCTTCAGAAAAATAGGAAGTTAGGTGGAGTGTTGCCATTATTAGCAGCTTAATAGGCATACAAGCTAGAAAGCGATAGGCTTGTTTGGATTTAAACAATTAAATAAAATGTGCATAGTATCCAGGGAAGAGCCACTGAGGTTCACAAGTGGTACATGGTTGATAGGAATGGTTTGTGCATGTTTGATATATGGTAGACTTAATTACATATGTACACAATCAGTGATAGGTTTTTTATTACATGCATATAGTATGCAGATATGTAATGATGGATATGGGTTTTAAATTGAACCTAAATTGAATTGTTCTTTAAAAAATGCCTGCAGTCCTTATGAGAATATTATCTCTAGATGAATTGGTGATGGCTGGGAGTGGCAGTTATATTGACAATATTGTAGTAGATCCGAGGGTCAATGGATAGTGCCTGATGTCAAAGAAAGATTAGGCTGATGCATGCCATTAGCCTGGGAATAGATATGAGTTTGGAGCTCGGTGGTCAAGTACTCCCAGATTGTGCATGGCTGAACCAGATGGGTGATTTTGGACATATTGATGTTGCTGGGTTGATGGCAACATTGAAGGCTATTAATCTGGCTATTAAGTGGTAACTACAACAGGTAATAGAGATGTAGACTCTGCTACTGTGCATGCCTGGCTTTCTTTGGTGGTACAAAGGAGCCATTGCCCAAGGGTCAATGGGTCAAAAGAGATGGTTTTATCAGTTTTTGAGTTGTGGAATAACTGATCCATGAACATGAGTTAAAACTGAAAGCGATGGTTGCTTGATTGGTCTAAAATGGCCATTGACACTGTGCTAGCAGGTGACGAGTTAAGTTCAAAGATGTTGATATTGTCTTGGATCGATAGTGATCAACAAAAATTGCTTATTATTGCCAGATGCAGAACAATTGATTGCTGATGCATTATGCAACCCTATCGCAGGAGAGTAAAATTATCCCTGGTTTGAAAAGGCAAGTTGTGCAAGCATATTTGGGTTCAAGAAGTCAGTTGGTGCTCATGCAAAATTTTGCCGTATTTATTTCTGTGAAGCCCATTTGATTCACTTTCTTCAAATTCAGTTTCTTAATTTTTGCATTGAGTTCTTTCGAACCATCAACAAATGGAAACAGATTATAAGAAGACAAATTAAGTGATTAAGTTTGTCTTCCAAAATTTTTGGAAAAAGCTTCAAGCATTGATTACAGTAGACCCAGCATGGAAGCTGGATGGGTCCTAACCTCTACTGTGGACCTATCAACATCTCAGGCATTTGTTCCAACAAAATCTGGCAATTTTTAAATATGATCAAGATCATTTTAATAATTCACTCCTCTTTAAGTACTTTTCACGTTGAAAAACTAAAAAACTAAAAACTACTTAAAGAGTAGCAAAACTACTAAAATTAAATCTAATGGAACCTGTTAAATCCCCTTGGTAATTTGCAGGTGTAAAAAATACGATATAGTTTTGGTTGTTTAAACCACTTTGAGGTGCTTTACTAACATTTTTTTGATGATGCAGAATCCTAAATATACCATGACATACTATGACTACTACTTATTTTAGCAGTTGATTTAGACTTCATGTACAAACTTTTAAGCATTGGTTTTGGAATACGAGTCATCAGAACGAAAAAGTATGGGTTTGGAACAACCTCGTATTTGTCGCACATTTCGCAGCCTCTATCAATGAATATTCAACAACACCTTGCTTTTAAACCTTGTGGAAGTTGTGGTCAAAGTCACGGACCAGGCACGTGCCCAGCCTTTGGGAAACAATGTATTGCATGTTGAAAGCCAAACCACGTCAAGATTTGCTGTTGTACCGTTTTTAAACAGGGGAGATCTCAACAAACTTTTAATAAGTTCCACAGCCCGTCTAAATTCAGTAGTTATATGACGGAAAAGAATGTGGATAAAGAGTCTCTTCCTCCATCTCTTTTCCTTCAATCAGATGTCAATGAACATGCCTTCAAGTTCGAATCCTTGACTGCCCAGAAACACAATGAGCCTATTTTAGCTTTAGTCGATACAGGTTCCAATGTTTCGTTAATGTCTCACTCCTACTTTGGTAAGCATTTTGCCGGCAAGTTATGCTAGCAAAACGAAAAACCGTTCTTCAATATACGGGTAAAACGAAAAGTTATAAATGTCACGGAGCTTGGTCTACTGATGTTCTTGTTGATAAAACAGAAAGTGTTCAATAACATAGATAGTTTTTACAGTCGGCAAAATTTACTCTGATCACTAACAATCGCCCGTTAAGTTATATCCAGACCAATCCTAAGCCCAGTTCTAAGCTCTTGTGATGTGATGGCGAATGTTGTTAGCACACACCATCACATATTCAGAACGTTGTAGAAGATACTTTATATCATGGTTGCCTCTTTGTGTATTTACCCATATCTCATCGTGAGCAAGTCTTTGTCGATGCTCGTGGGGCTCGTCGTGAGCGTGATACAACTCTTGCCATGTTAAGAAATTTGCAGTGTGGATGACCTGGCATGTACAAAGGTGTTTAACAATTTATTTTAGCTTTTGAGTTTTGTGCTATCACCAAGCTGAAGTAGACAAAGTCATCTGGATACCTTCCGATATCCCATCAACAATATGAATAGGTTTTCTTTTATTATATTGGTCCTTTTCCCCAGACTCAGCAAGGTTACTGGTACTTATCGATGGCTTTACAACATTTCCGGAGATTATCCGCATCAATGACATGACAACGTGTACCTTATCCATTAAATGAAACCATATTTTTCCAGATATCCTATCCTTGAAATTTTATTGCCCGGTCTTGAGTCACAATTACAGAATACTGACTACAGTTCTTTCCTAAAGGCTTGCCGGGTTGACCATACTTGCACTACTTCGTATCATCCTCAAAAAAACTCAATTTGTGAACCCTTTAATGGTATATTTCAACTTAAAATCCAATATCTTTTAGCAGAATATAATGCTAAGCATTCCGAATAGGTTCACCACTTCTATACCCCATTATATGACTTATCGTCATTCTTTACACTCATCGACGGGATTCACATCTTATGAGCTATTTTTTACAAGCACGGAGACCATGCAAAACAGGCAGAACATGCAGGCAGCACAGGCGAAAGTTGATTACGATCTTCTGCCACTACACCATTGCAACCTTAGACTGGAGAATGCCTTCTAGTTAGGGACCATTTACATGTTAGAAAATTGCATCCCCCCAAACACCATGAAGTACAAATCACTGGCCAGTTGTTTTAGACTGGACAAAAAGAAAAGGTTATTGTTTCGAAGGTCTCCAGCAAAAAGAACGCAGCGAACTAGAGACACACGATCATTTGCGTATCTTTGTAATTATATCACGTTAGTTTGCGTAATAACTTTAAGTCATTTTAACTTGCATTCGTACTGTTTTACTTGAACGCTTGTTTTTTGTTTTTAATGTATTGTATGTTGTCAGCTGGAGGACTTTCGAGAGCTACTGCTCTGATACCGTTCTCACATGATATATATATTATGTCGTGTATTTGTGTAATTTTAGTGAGGTTCTTTCAGAAGTAAGTTCGATTCGTGATAAGACGTATCTTTTCTTAGAGTATTTGATGTTCTGTTGGACACCACGTAGTGTTATGCATGTTCCCTCGACATGAGTGCCATCAAATTTGTACAATAAAAACAGCTTTTATTGTTCTCAGTATTATTTACTTTGATAAGCACTGTGTGTATAAGATGAACAATCTTTTATTATAAAATATTAATACATAAGAGGCCTTTGTTAATTTTTTTCCAGTTTTTTGGGCTAATATTGAGATTTTTTGACCTTGGCCATTTAAATCTGGTGTAGTTTGTAGGTGTAGTAGAGCTGAGTCAATATTTGATTCTATTTCTATTGCTATCGCAATAGTTTGTTGTTTTTTTCTATTTTGGCCTTTTAACTGAGCCATTTGACTGTGAATGTTGGGAGTAAAAGTGATGTGACTGGAGCCCCAGTTTCTCGCAAAAGTGTCTGTGATTTTGAAAATATTCTCTTTCATACATTCTATGTACAAACCAAATACAATCTTTGTTCATTGATAGGGAACATGTTGACAAATAGAAAGCTCAAAAATCGTAGACAGTTATACAGAAATTTAAGATGTATTTGTAAGACCTGAACAGTATTTGTGGGCTACTGCACTCTTTTTTAATGTCAGGTATTTGTGATATGTAAAAAAACTGTGAATAATACCTGGTCTACAACAGCTAAATAATCATTTCCTTTGAGAGTGAACAGATGTCCTGATTCTTTAGACCATGTTTTCGTTGGTATTTCATGTGAAATCACAGGCTCGTGGGTGTGTTGCAGTGGTTGAACAACTTCTAACAGCATAGAATATGTCAGCGTAAATGCCTGGCCAGTAAATAGATTGACCTCCGTTAGCCTTCTTTTCTCTGTATCTAAAAGCACTTCGTGAAGAATTTTCTTCATTTCATCTTGCAGTGACTTTGGGGGTGATAATTTCCTGAACTTTGACAAGTCTACCACAATAGGAAATCTTAGAGGGAATAGTATGGCTTGAAATTAAAGGAATATGATCAGGTGATGGCCAATCAATTTTAATGTAGGTGAGTAATTGTTGGAGGATACAGTCTTTTTGTTTCACCTGGGAGTTTTTCTGGTCAGTGTTGGCTAATTGGAAGGTGTGTGATATTTGAGTGTACAGATACAGACATTCTTCTGATAATTGTGTGCAGTTTAATCAGGTAATTATTTCCATCGTATTAATTACTTGACGAAAGGTATCAGCAGTATCAAAATTTTGGCACAAATATATTTCGAATTACAGCTGTATTTTTGGAGGCAGTGGAGCAATCTTTTTACCTAAATGTTAGTTTTTGTAACTGATTAGGCCTTTATGGGAGGGTGGTCTTGAAGTGCAAGTATTTTATGACCACAAATGGAACCTTTAAAACCAAACTCTGGATTTTTTGTTATTGACCAGTCTGTGAAGACAGTTTTTACAGCATCCACTTACATACCATCAGTAGATGTGACATGGTCCAGGAGGCAACTTAGGATGTTTTGAATGCTTTGATTTATAAAGTCTTAGTTCAGTTTCTTGAAAATGGAGTTCATTGTTGAGATGACGATACGAACCTTTGAGTTTGCTGTACCATCAATACTAAAAATTGTTTGAAATTTTAACTTAACATATTTCACATGTTGAATAGATTCCATGGGGAAGCTGTTTTAAACGAGAATTGCCAAAGTATCTTGTAAAAGTCAAAAGATAAAAACTATCTTTATCAATAAAATACCGTACCAATAGCCCTGGGCAGCATTTAATTTGGAGTTTATGTTTGAACTTGGTATCTTTGCAATGATTTCAACAGTTTGTAATTGATAAAGTTCTCTCGTGATGCCAGGATTTAGGGTGGTGTAGGGGATTAGGAGTGGAATGTGTACATAATTTTCTATTGGGTTTGGGGAGAGTGGCCAAGGAATTGACCTAATTAGTAGGATATTGAACGAGGGAGATGATGCCGGCAGGCCATAATGACAAGCTAGTCATTATTTTGATCTGTGAGCCGATTGAAGTTTTTCTGGGTGACATTATGGCATGTCACGTTTATCTTTAAGACTCAGCAAGCAAGCTTCACCTCATTCAGTGTAGCAGCCGAATTCTCCAGGACGTGGAAACAAACAAACTACTAGGTAACCCATTCGTCATGCAATGGCATACTGACTCATATGCCCGTTAGCTAATAAATGCTTGCCGACAAAGCTTCGCCACCTTCGTCCTTCCACAGATCATCAGTTTGTGCAATGACCACAGTTTTCATTAACCACGTTCCTCGAATTTATGACATTATAGGGAAATGAAAGCCCACATTCCCACAATCTCCTCAATCAGTGGCCTTTGTAAATGCAGTCTACACTTTGAAATAAATGCTAAAAAAGAAAAACAAATCAACAGATTGTTTGTCACAGAACCTTTTGAAAGCGCAGCCAGCATCCTGCAACACACCCCTTGAGGATTGTTTATTTCCTCATTTCAGAATGTTAAATAATGTACTTTGCAACCTTGCACCAACCATAGCTCTTCAAAGATTGACAGGCAGAGAACAAGGAAATGTTCATCGCCAGTCCCCTAGAGAATGCAGAAAGTCTCGGTTTGGTAAACATACACGACTCTTTGACATCGTATGTAAGGCCCAGAGGTTTACGTCAACGTTATTGTACCAAACACTAGAGTCATTCATGTATTTTTCTAAAGAATATCCTCGTGCCCATTCATGTGATGTGGTAAATGAAGCCAGCTATAGGCGGAACCGGCGTTTCTTTTAAACTGATAGCTTTAAAGGTTTTAGACATAGGCAAAGATCTGCAAAAAGCGTCAGTGGACTAACCAAGGCACTTTGCAGATCTTTGTCAGTGTATTAAATCTTTGTATCGTTCAGTTGTCTTAGCCCACTGCTTAGAAGATCGCAGCGTATTATACAACAACTGAATCGTCAATGCCTTCCTCACTAAGGCTCGACACCAGAGGGAATGAGATAGTTCCAAGTAGTAGACATCACCCCCAGAAGTATTTGTGCTTTATTCCTGTTATAAACAAATGATAAATAGTTATGTTCTCTCTATTCAAAATCCCATGGCAATCGTTGGCCTTTTTATACACATGACTTCATCGTTGGCCTTTTTATACAAATGACTTCATCGTTGGGTGGAACCAGTCACTATATTTCTTATTCCTTAAACTATTCAGTGACAGATAGATTTTGTTTGATGTAAAGTAAGGTTTCTTTTATTGTCACTACGTAATTGAGAGACTCGGCATTTTGGAGGCGACATCCTTTTGAAATATCTGTGTCTTGTTATGTACTAGGAAAGAGCACCCAGTCTTCTGTATTGCGGAATAAATATATTTGGAAAAAGGCGTATTGTTTTATTTTTTCTGCACTGTAATTTCTACACATACATTTACATGGACATGGACCATTTATATCACACTAGAGAATTGATTCACAGCTATTATTTTATCAAGATGTTCCCAAACTGGACCACTAAATTTTGTTAATACTTTATGACTTTGTGTACCGTTGAAATTTTAAGGGTCAGCCCGTCCCGCCCTCTCTATCTTTGGTTATAGTGTATGAAATGCAACATAGTTTTTCTCAAAGCTGACCATACATAATACTTCCTCTCTGATACTTCATACTTAATTTTTGAATATTCTGAACCCGCATATAGATGAGTTAAAATTTCTTTCATAACAGTCTTTATCTGTTCAGAAAGAGCTTCCTTTATATGACAGTTAACATTCAGAACAAGCTATAGGCGTTTTCGAGCAAGCCGTCTTTCATTCCAAAGTTGGATGAAGCAACATTTTCAGGAGGTTTCATTGCGCATTCCTGTTTTTTTTTAGCATTTCTTAAATCTTTTAACATAAACATTTCCCGATAACTGTAAATGCCAGTCAAAATTGACATTCTCTTTGTCGGGTCACCCCCCCCCCCCTTCCTTGAGTAGATTACATATCCATTTTATAGGTATTGTCATGCAAAAGAATATATTGAAATCGTCAATTTTGAATTGGCCAAGTAACATCTCTCTTTTTCGTTATGGATTGCTCTCTAAAAATGCCAGTCCTTGTTTACCCTTCTCTTAGTCAGTTGGAAATGCCCATCCTTCTGCTCTTTTCTGTGCTACAGTGATTATTGCTTACAAGAAATGCCATCCTAAATAATGTTTCGAAAAGTGATGTCCTAGCTATCCCAGATTTTTCCCCGCTCTAAATTACTTCAGAGAGCTGAAATATTGCAAGATTACTCTAATCGACAAGAGAATGCTTGAATTTTGTTCATTTTGATTAGCCTTGCTCATTTTGACAATGTAGTAAGCTTACGTCAGCTTACTTCACAGCAAACAATTCTATGATCGGTTCCAAAATATACTGTATGTTTAGTAAGTCATGTATTGTAGCAAAATTCAGAATATGTGCGTATAACAACTTTTCAACATTACAAGACTATTTCTGATTCTCGAATGCTGTTGCAATGATCAATCTCCTTCCTCACTTGTTAAATAGTTGGTTGGTGTTGGTTAGTCGATCAATTCCTTGAGTGTTGGTTGTTAAAATTGTTTGTTCGGCAAAATGACTGATGCAATTTGGAATTTTTGTGCTTTCATGTTCGATTACCCGGCTTTTGTTATTATTATGTGGCAAATTTGTTGATTTTGCTGACAAACTAACTAGCTGGTTAAAAGATACCGCAACCTAATAACCCTCTTATTTTTGCCAAAATGACCAACAAGATCTCAGATTGTTTCATCTTTACTTTACCCACCTTTTTTAGGTTATCATACTATTAGAAGTTTTCGAGACTTGATGTGCACCCAGACGAAAGTAGACGACAGGCCATATACTCTAGCAAAAGGTATTTTTCATTCAAAACTATTTAACAAACTGAAGTATTTCATATTTTGGTCTCAATGTAGGCTCTATTAACTACATTACCGCCATTAAGATATTAAAGATGTAAAGGTCATACATGCTAATATTTATTTTATGACATTAAAGAAATAAAGGGTTTATTATTATAATTACATGTGCTTCTGTAATTTTAAGTGCTGGGTGGCTAGAACTTTTAATTTGTTACCATACGTTATCATTTGTATTGTAATTGTGTATCAATTGTTTATTCAAATACAACAAATATATTCAACATTCAATTAAAATTGTTTCTTTCTATCGTTATTAAAGTCTATTTTCCACTTAAACACAATTTTGAAAAACCATACACTAAAACAAGGAGCATTGATACTAGTTGTATCTTTACTTACTAACAAAAAATCACAAGCCACAAGATAAAAGAAGTCGACAGAATAAATAGAGAAGAATGTTCTTGCGATTAAATTTGATAAGAGGAGGTTTTGTTTCTTTTGACCAATAGAACTATTTGTTTTTTATACAAATCTGTATTCCTTTTTGAAGATGCTGGATTTAACTGCCATAACGAACGATACTTAAGGTAAAAAGCAAAATGCAGCTTGAAACTTGCCAAGAACTTTGAATTGAAAACGCACCCAAATGCCAGGAAGTGGGGAAATGTTCACATTTAAGCGAGGCCGGATTTCTACTTAAGAGCCTTACCAACTCACCAACGGGAACCTTGGTACAATATTCCCATTTTTGTATTAATCCAGCTGTACCACTTAAGTTGCGAATTATTAGTTAGTGATAAACCCGAAGAAGACAAGTGCTAATTTTCAAATAAAAACAGCTGTATCAGCTTCGACAATGGATCATTTGTTTGAATTTTGAAACATTTCTTTTATCCCTCATTGGAGGTGGATGTGAGTCTTTACCGCAGAAGAATTCCAATATGTTATACGTGTAATGTTAAGGAGGCTCTTGTTTTTTTCAGAAACGAAACTGAAAAACATGCTATAACTCATGCCTTTTAAAGGGTATATGAAACGTGGGTGAAGGTAAAAATGACCCCCCCCAAAAAAAACCCCCAGTGTGGTCATTTCCAAGGGAATTGGGAGCACCAAAGCTTGTCAAGGGGACTTTTTAGTTTGCAGATGCCCAAAAATATTACAAAAGTGCGTGTTTAGAGGCGACTGAAGAGTTTAAACTGGACAAAGCAAAATGACTTCCAGAATTTAGGGTTCGATAATATAATAAGAAAAGAAAATGTGTAGAGTGGCGAGCACTAGGACTAGATGTACAAGAGCTTTTACGGTTTTGTGATATATAAAGCTATTCTCAAAATGTATTGGACACGGAACATATTTATGTAACTATAAAAGAATAAAAGCAAAATTCAAATGGCAAAACATTGTGACTTGATGGAAAATGAAAATTCAAGTTATACGAAAACACGCCCTTTATAGAATTGCATATTTTCCATTGTTCCATCGAACGATAAAATTACCTTTAATTCAGCCTAGCGTGGTCAAGTTGGTAGAAGTGGATATAGGGAGGGGCGTTGACACAGGTGTTGGATATGTTGATAGAAATGCAGAGACTACGCATCCTAGATATAGCAGAGGTATTGCATTTGCCTGAGACCTTAGCAATAAATAATCAGGAATGGAATTAGGAGGACAGAACTAAGGGTTGGAAGTAAACGGAAACTGATCACAGAGAATAACCTCTCTCAATGAGATAGCAAAGAAGGCCGGCGAAACGAAACAGGGAAAACAAACTTTAAGAACAAGATACCTGATGCTGGCCACTTTTAGTACAAAAAACTATTGAAAGTTGAGAGTCATTTAAGAAGTTGAAACATGAACGAATTGGACAAGGTCCTTAGTACTACAGAGCGTTTAAGTGACGAAAATGGATGTTGCAAAGGGGGTTGGGTAAAGAACATCCCGATTACGATACTCAAGACGCTCTATGACATGTATAAAACAGTTCTGTGAAATGCTTGGGGTGAAAGAGAGAAACTTTGTATTGAGGTGGGCCACCATCTTGGGCCAGTGCTCCGTCCGGGTTTTTTTAGGCATTGGCATTGGACATCATAGGCATGGCTGGTAAGAAAGGATTGACGAATGAGTTACTTTTTGTGGATGATCGAGTACATACATCAAAATTTTAACGAAGACTAAAACATGGCAGCCTGAGGCAGGTGGAAGAGAACGTACGTAAACAACAAGAATACAGAAGGCCCTGTGGTGTCCAATGAAGCATGTCATTATACTGAGATAGGAGATGCGACTGCGAGGAAATGCGAGTACAAGGTATCAGATGTTGAAAAACAAGGTTTATTTAAAGAAGAGGGAGAAATACATGAAGTTGTTTGCTAAGAGATAATATGTGTATAGCTTTCTGGTCTCGTAACATTACTACTGAAAGGTGGCCTTATTTTGCCCAATTCCCATGTGATGAAAAGAGATGAATATTTAAACGTCTTTTAACCAAACTTCAAAACGATCCAAGTGTCTTTTGAAATCAATTCTTGGATTCATCGTTCGCACTTGTGTCGACCTGCAACCATCTGGGACCAGTTTAGCGGAATTATTTTGTTTATTAAATGCAGAAGAATCTAATTTGCAGTTATCACCATTGAAGTTAGCTTCTTAAAAACATTAGCGTCACTTTGTACTCCCATCATCTTGACTTACAATAGCTTTGGGTAAAGGATACTGCCCTTTAAATGGGTTAATGTCATCTGAATGGAGCCGAAAATTTGACCATCTGTGACTCCTCATACACCTAGTGAAAATACCGGATGCAACCCTTGTAGAAGGATGCAAAGGGCCGCTGTGGTTTCGTAAAGTATATGTAAAGTATATGAACATAATCGAGGCTGCAACTTCAAGATGCAGCCTCGATTACGTGTACTTTCTAATCGAGGATACTGAGTCAGCATTCTTTCCCGAAGAGAAAGCAGCATACGACACTGTCTTGAATCGCGGACTAATCCTTAAACTGCTTCAAGTCATTCCTAGCAAATGGATGATTAACATGTTTCTTAAAATGATCAAAATCGTGGCTTCACCTTATTTACCGTCGGGGACTTGTCAAATCATGTCGAGTTACAAATGGCGTTACTCAAGGATCAGTTTTGATGCCTATGTTGTATAACATCCATACACCCGATCTACCTATCTGCTTTAGTCAAAGGTACATTTATGCTGACGAAATAGCACTTCTGGCCCGATGCAAAGCACTCGAGGGGATCGAGAGATGTTTGTCAGCTGATCTAAACCAACTAAAACAGTTCCATTTCTGGACAACAAAAAATTCCATAGTGTGTTCCATCTAGCAAACTGAGAAGCATATCGTGAGCTCAAAGTCAATTGGTACAGACACCATCCCCTTTGAGGAAAATTCAAACTATTTCGGCCTAACACTTGGTTCTGTGTTTTACCATAGGAGAAAGAGCGCGCGATGTAAGTGTTTAGTTGTGGTTGTGTTTGCATGCGTGTTTGTGTGTTGAGGAAGGGGGTAGGTTGTGTTTTTCTTTCGTCGATGGTTGTTCTAAACTTCGCAAGTCAAAGTCGCAAGTAAATGACTATTATATTTGATAGCTTTGCTTCAGTACAGGGTTTGCGAATTTTTTTACATTTTTCCCAATGTTTCTTGGAAGAAGAAGTTGTGTCCTAAGTGTAAAAGTTTCCTGGCTTCTATATTGTAGGTTTAAATGCTTCACTGCGACGATGTAACAACATTGCTTTGATAATTAGTATAGCCTTTGGGGACTTGTAATAGTAAGAAAGTAGAGAAAAGATTGCTTTTGTCTTTGAATATTTAAGTAAAAGCATATAAATCACTTAACCTTACCGGCATGGAAAATTGGAGGACAAGATCATTTGACCGTATTAATTTCAACAAATACACTTCAAGAACACAAAAATTTTAGCACTCCTTTAATAACCATTACATCCAAAATATGGATCAATAACACGATCAACACAATATTATAAAAGCGTTTTATTTAGTCATAATTTTCCAGGACCAACTACCGACTTGCCACCCTAGCTCTGCGCATGAGTACAGATTTTTTTGGAATAAAGCAGTTGTTATAAAAAATGTCAGTATTAAAAAAGATGACTATCCGATGGAAGATGAGACAAAAGGGAACAGCAGTGTCAATATTAGGACTGAAAAATTATTTAATTTTAAAAGGAAAGTAAGGAATTGTAAATAATGGCTGTTCATGTTAGCTAGAAACGCTCTACTTGTTGACAGAAGTATTAGGCAGTAAGCGACCATGAAAAGTTTTTCATCAATCAGTAAAATAATAATATTCTTATCAATTAAGGTAAAAGTAAAGTAGGTAACATTATAGGTGCTTACAATATGTTGATAAATTGAAAGAGTCGGCTTCAGCAAAATATCTTTATCAATGTAATCAGTACGCAAAACATAGTATTTTAAAAAAGACATTCACCTGTTTAAAGCAGAGATTATAGCAACAGAGGCAATTAAAAATTAAAACCAGGAAATTAAAAAGACATAAAAATGTCAAGAAAACTGTTTAAAGCCAATATTGATTTTGCAACAAGGAACATTAAAACGTAATAAAGATAATAACATGAAAAAGCATCTAGAGAGTAATGAGAAGTACAAAGTCATGTGTGTATAGGTTGGGCTGGAGAGAGGGCTTTCAAGATAAATATTTGAACACGCTGCACAGATATTCTACAATAATATCGTTAACGGCCTCATTAAATACCTTAGTGTGGGGAGCTAACTTCGATTGTCTCATAAACCTGTTGGTCAAACACCTTAACATCTTATAAATTTTCCAAACTTTTATCTGATCCGGTTTTAAAAATTCGTACTCGGTCAGGTCATTTTATTTATTTTGAAATTTTGACCATACCTAGAAAAAATGGTTTTTTTGTATAACAGGAATTTCCAAAACCATCTTTATTTTGGTCGAAAGGTTTTTTGTTGAAACTAGACAGGCCAAGACTAAGAAAAGAATAAGAAAATAAAAGTCAAATGGGCTTGTTATCAATAGTCAAAACAGGGAAAAGATCGAGAAAGCCAGCAACATTTGGTGACTGGCTCTCTAAAACAATTAAAGACATAGACAAATTCAACCAACAGGAAGTGATTAAATTTAAAGGTGAATTGTCTGCAATGCACCTAAATTGAAAGAAGACTTGGCTTTGCCAATTATTTTAAATTGTCTTGGCTCAAAATTTTCATTGCATTCACGGGTTATCAGCGGATTTTGTGCTCCACTTGAATCACGAAGACTGATTTCTCTATTGATAAAAAGACCATTTAAATTTTATCTTTCAACCAAATTAAATGTGATTTTGATTGTGATATTCAGGCGCTTTACCACGAATAGTTTATTTAACAGATATTTTATATATGCCGTTTTTACAAAGAATATTTTGAAAATCGTGTCGCCTCTAATACTTAATAAAAACAAAATTTTAGGTTTTAAGTCCCCCAAAATTTTTGAAATTTGGGTCAAATTGGGTAAAAGCCAAAATGTAGAAACTCATTTAAAGAAGTCCAAAAAAGGTACAAAGATATGTTTTTGTTTAATCCTAACCAAACGTAATGAACTGAATTTAGACAGACATTTCTTAGTTTAGACGTTTCTTAATTCATCCATATTATTGTAAATCGGGGAAAATGCATTACATATACAACCTGTCAGTTCTTCTCGCAACTAAAGATAAAAAGTACTACATCAAAATATAATTATGATTAAGTTGATAAAATTTGGCGCTTGAAATAAACATAAAGTAGCTCACACACATGAATAATTAGACTGAACTTGTTCAAAGAAAGTTTAATATCCCCAGGGTAAAATTCTTTCCAATGGACAAAGACATGAACAAAACATGTTGCTTACCCTAATTCTACTACTACTACTACTACTACTACTACTACTACTACTACTACTACTACTACTACTACTACTACTACTACTACTACTACTACTACTACTATCACTACTACTACATGTCGGAAATTCCGTGTACTTGGGAACTACTGTAAGCATTAAAACCAGCTAACGATAATTCGTGACCACAACATCATACCATCATATGTACAAGATGCTAGTTCTCGTGTGAGTCATAATCTTTATTAAATATATCAATTCCATTAGTAGCGTCATTTGCTGTAATAAACGAATTAAAACATTGCTCAACGTTTCTACTCCCAATGGGTGTTGAATCGGTTACACTGTCACAGTTGAATAGGTTCGTTTTCCAGCGCAAGACATGTTCCCAAAGTTTCAAAATTTTTTTGACAACATTCACATCAGATTTCTGAACTATTTCCCTCAAAATCTGTACATTTTGTTGTATTTATCTTCGTAGACAATATTACAAAGAAAGAATCATTCAGTTGTGAGCAATATATTAATTTCGTCATCTTGAGCTCTCAGCATCTCTGTACTGATATAATCAAGATTGGGAACTTTTCCTATCTTTGAATCATATATTGGTTTTCGGATTTTTTCAACTGAAATATCCTTACCATCATATGAATTGGCGGTTTCTGTTTAAAAATTCATATCTCTTTTTCCATTGAACACTTCTTATTCTTCCCATATATTCTTCAGCTCATCGTCAAATAACATATTGCCACAATTAGCTTTTTTGAAATCCCCACAGTTGCTTTTTTTTATTTCTGTCACTTACCTTCATATAGATATGCATAGTTGTGCAATTCATTTTGCATGTTTTCAATACTATCACATTGATCATTCCACCAATTTTCTTTAACCTTTCTACATGACTCATCTATCATTTTGCTCAGTTTTAAGTATCAATCTGGATCCTTCTGCTTAGCGATTTTTCGCTCACTCATTAGATTAAGTATGTCATCAGTCATCCACTTCTGTTTTTCTTTTTATCTTAGGCAATTTTTTCTTAACAGTGCCATCTAATGCCTCCATTACACCGTTTCAATCAGTTTCTATTTCTTCAGTTTGATGGGTATCATTGATGTTTAATTCCGAAAATCTGTATTTAACCTTTATATTGAAGTCTTTCTGTTCAATCGGATTTTTAAACATGTTTAAATTCAACTGATTGAGTATTTTTGGTTTTCTCTTGATTTTTTTAATTTGAGTTTCATCTTCACGAGAACTGGCTTTTAATCTGACCGGGATTAAAATCTGACCTCATGTCTGCTCCGGGAACAGTTTTCACATTCTTATACATTGGTCATAAATCGGTGATTATTGGTAATGCAATCAATCGTATGTATATCACCAGGGCTTTTCCATGTATATAAGCTCTTAAGATGATCTTTGAAAATGGCGTCCATTAGCACGAGATTGTTACCATTACAGAGCTCCGTCAACCTTTCTCCTCTATCATTTCTTTTGCCTATTCCGCATCTTGCACCTGATTTCAACAGCGACCATAACATTTCAACCTCCCATGATAATATTTATTTTATTTGACTTGGTGTTCTCCAAAACTCATAAAAATGTTCTAGGTCATCATCAAAATGATCTCAAGTAGGGGCATATAATTGCACTATGTTGATGGTGAAAGGTGTAGCCTGAAGTTTTACTAGAATGAGAGGATCAAAAATAGGCCAAAATTTTTCAAATATGTAAAAAAATTAAATTAAAGCTATTTGCTTACGTTATTGTTATTGTTATGGTTATCATCTATTGGTCGAAAGCAGCAACCTTATATCACACGTGAGTAGAATTGATAACAGAATATGGTTAAGACTCAGAACAGAACAATACAATACAGAACAGATCACACAATCCGGTGACCTGTCCTTCCTTCAAAAATCCTCGAAATTCTACAGCCTTGAAAAAAAACATCTGATTTGGCCAAATTTTCTTTCATGATACCATACAGTTTTGATAAAGTAGTACCCCAAAAGTCCAGAAACGACTCAGGAATAGGTCAAACCTTAAATTTTTAGGCCTTGCTCAAGGAAGATAGCAAAAGGGTAAACTCTGGCCTTAAAAGGCCACTGTGGCAACTTTGCTAACATCTGCAACCAACAAAATGGCACAAGAAAAGGATTTTTTTTCTCTGCTGTGATGTACTTGTGAGATTACATTTTGTAACTTTTTGTAGTTGTTTGTAGAGAAATTATGTAAGTAGTGCCTTTTCTACTCCTGTATTGTTAAACATTTTTTAAGTTTTACCTTTTTTCAGTAGTTGAATAACAATTAATATTCTTTAATTAGAACGTATTGTATTTTTCATTGTCAATAGCATATTACGAAAACCAACTCACTCTTAATAAAACTCATTGCCCTTGGCGCCCAGTTGGTGTATGGCAGAAACGAAGTCTTTCCATTTTTCCCAGTTGCTAGCCAGCCTCTAAATTTCTATCCAGTTCTTATTCCAATCGGTCAGCTCTCTCTCTCCACTGCCCTCCTCTAGACACAAGAATTTTGCTTGGTACGGAGAAAAGGGTTATTTTTGAAATTATTACATTTGCTTAGGGATCCTTTCTTTTGTTTCCTTATTTCTCAGCGACAAAAATTGGATCTATACAGCCTCGATTTATTCGAAATCCTGCCTGTTCTTGTCGGAGGGGTTTATCAACAACCCAAAGTCCAATTTTCAATGTAGTTTTGTTTTGCTATCGGAAGTCATACAAGTCCCAGACTAGAACTCAGGAACCCTATCCACAGCAGTTGTAGCGCTTTCCATCGTTGCTGTTTCTATAACAAATTATTTTTAACGGGATTATGTTGTTACCCCAATTTATATCCCTCCTCTTTTCTCACGCTGGGCTTGGGACCAAATAGACTGCAGCGTTAAAACTAACTAAAGTATCTCCTTTTCAAGCAATTCCATTGCATTTGCCTACATTTTGGCCGATATTTATCCCCAAAATCTATAGATATCAAGGTGCTTTTTTTGGGGTAAGACAGGAAAGGCCAACCGTTTTCGGTAAAGAGACACTAAGTTTCAAAAATCTACAAGTTCCTCGTAGTCACTAGCACATGGGCGTAGCCAAGGGGCTATTTGTTTATTATTTTGTACACTATTTATGATAGTAATATGATATAGTAATATAAGAAAAACTGAGATTTTACTTTTGTGATGAAACAAATGTTAACCAATAAGCAAACAACTGCTATCTGTCAATGTGGGTTCAGGTCTGATCATGGTTTAATAAAAATGTTTTCTGTATATTTTTGAGGTAAGTCATACATAGACAGCATTTTAATTTTTTCAAAAAACTTAAAAGAATTTTTGATATGTTAATAATTTTTACACGTCTTATAAATCGTTTATATTAATACAAGATTCATGGACCGCAAACGGTCTATCGCTTTTCTAAAATATGTGGCCCTGGACTATATTACTGATAATTCTTATTGCAGGTAATACGATTTCTGTGTTGTTTTTTTGTGATTTCTCCTCACTCCTGCTCTTAGCTTTCATCATTTTGCATTTCTTGTTCAGTTTCAGTCCAACTTGAGAGGCATTTTCAACAACCCTTGATGCCTTCTGTTGTAGATGGTTCATGGCAGATGAAAGAAGGGTAAGGTCATCTGCAAAATCAGCTTCCAGCATTGTTGTAAAGACCCACCAGATTCCAGTTCTCTCACATCTGTTGTTTTCCGCATTACCCAATCGATCACGAGGAGGAAAAGGAATCCTGACACGTAGCATCACTGAAAATCCCCCCAAAGGGTCTTGATCATTTGGACCAGTTTCCTGAGAATTACATATTGATGCATGATGATCCAAAGGCTGTCTCTGTGAATAGAATCAAAGGCCTTTTCGAAGTCAACAAAGTGGCATTTTATTCTTTGACTTGCTCCAAGATATTTCTAAGGATAAATATCCGGTCAACATTACCTCTTCCTGTCCGAAAGTTGGCTTATTCTTTCCCGAGTAATGAATCCACTGCAAACTGTATCTTGTGGATCCTGTTGAGCACCTTTCTCGCCAACGGTAGCAATGTAACTCCTCCTCAATTTCCACATTCCTGTGGGTTGCCTTCCTTAGGGATTTTGCATATGTCCTTTTGTCAATTGTGTAGCTCAAAAATAAGGTCAAAAATCCTTTGAGTTCAATGCTTGTTAGCTTTAGATCTGTTTTGAGCATATCTGCAGTAACTTTGTCTGCTCCAGAGGCCTTTCCATTGTTGAGGGCTTTCAGTGCAGCTCTTATCTCTTGAAAATTTGTTATGTCGGTTGAAATATCAAGTTCTTTTCCCTTTTCCGCTTCTTCTTCCTGTAGTTCGTATGGTGCGTTTCTGTTGAACAATTTCTGAAATGCTCTTTCCATCTTTCCACCCTCCTCTTTGTTCTTCAGCAACTCTCTACCTTGTTTTTACCGCAACTGCTTGCCTTATGTTCTGTCAGCTGTTTCACTATGCTGTAGAGTTCTTTCTGTCGCCAGTTCTCTGCCACTATCTGTACTCCTTGTGCTTTCTGTCATCCATCTCCTCTTGCCTTGCCTCGCCTCGCACGTCTCTTTGCCTATTTTTCTGCCTGCATTCTTCCTTCATCCTGTTCTTGATCCCCTCTAAAAGGTTGCTGTCAATCCTGGTCATAATTCCTTTTCTCTTATCTACCAGCTTCTATGTGTTGTTACTGATCCATGATTTGCTTTTCCCTTTCCTGAATCCAATCACGTCCTCTGCGGCGTTAACATAGGCATTTCTCTGTTGATCCCACAACCTTTCTATATCCTCTGTATCAGTTCTGTTCTTTTCCACCTTACTTCTCCCTGTCTCGCAGTACTTTCTCTTGGTTTCTTTACCCTTCAGTCGGACAACGTCGATCATTGGCTTGACTTTGTTCTTATTTCTGTGCAAATGAAAGTGGTTCTTGATTTTGGTTCTGACTAAATAGTGATCTCCACAGCAGCAGCATCCTCGTTGCGAGGAGCATAGATTTATTTGATGGTCATTCTTCTATACCTGGAGTAGAATCTGGCTGTTAAAATCCGCTTGTTGATCGGGATCCATTAAAATTTTCAGTTATTTTTCCCAACTTCTTTTAGTGGGTCGTCGATAGCTGAGAGTTTTGTTTTTACACTGACCTTGACATGAATTGGAATACGCAAAAAGCATATAACTGTAGAGGGTGGAACTTATTAGACTTAATTATTGAAAGTTGATTATTTCAGAAATTCAATTGTCAGCACATTTATAATATTAAGCTAGTGAATCAAATTAGTAATAAAGGGAGCCACTGTAATTAAAACTCTTAAGAAAGGCAGGTTGACCTTTTCCTTGACTGACAGAAAAAGTAAAATTAAGTCGTAAAGTTGCTGAAAAGAGATCAAGAAGAGGATTAAAGAAACACAGAAGAAATACTTGCCTAAGAGAGAGTCGATCTAAAGAGAAAAAGAGGTATTGTAACATCATAAAATATGGCATCTCTATATTTCTAAGAAAAGTTCTTGGTAAGCAATCCCTTGAACCAGCCACGTGTACGACTAAGACCTACAATATAAACAATTTATATAAGAAACATGATTTGACCTTTAGCAAAATAAAAATAGACTGAAGCCAAACTAGCTGGGAAGAAATAAAATACTCAGAAACTAATTAACTAATAAAATTCCGATTCCTACAAGCATTAACCATATAAGGTATGCTATACTGCCAGACGTGCCTGTCGAAGTCTTCCTTGCAGTTTTCTCTTAGCCTTCACTCTTAGCCATCCATTTTTGTTGTCAAAACAATTCAAACCTGCTTTCACTTCGACAATACAACATCACCTTCATAACATCTTATGCTAATTTATAGCCCTTAGAAACTAATATTTTTTATCTTCAGAGTTCAACTGAGGTTTTTCATTTTGTTTCAAATAATATCCATAGACAAAATCAAACTTAGATATGGTGGCTAGCAAAACATGTATCCTTGCGCTCATTTTGGTACCATGAAGATTATCAAGAGACAAATCAAGTTCCATTTACTTTCTCTGATTGTTGGTTATCAACCCCAAAGCTTCTCCTCACGTAGTCTATTTAGTTGACCAAGAACCTGAATCCATTTTAACTCATTCTTTGCCTATATTTGAAACTAGTCTGATTTTTTATCACGTTCCGATGACGTCTTGACAAACTTGAAAATTGCATGTGTTGTTTTAAGTGTTTATTTGAGTCAATCGATGAATTTTATTGTAGCATCATTTTTTTTAATGCTCGAGAACCGCACAAGGTATAATCCCATTAGGTGTATGGAACTGTAAAGACATGACAGAAAAACAAAGGCTAAGACAAGATATGAGTTAACCTTGGGCTTAAAATCATTCAATTTATTCGACATAGGAAAACACTCAGAGCCCAAAGAATTTCACAATCTAGCAGTCCGAGGAAGAGACCTACAATCAGAGTTTGTAGGTCTCTTCCTAGGAGGGGCGACAACTGTATGAGTATGTAGACGCTGATATAAAGGGATATCATCTGATACAACAAACTAAGCTAGTATCTAAGAGGAAAACTCATCAGAACACTTCCCATGATAAAACCTATAAAAAAGACGAAGACAAGTTACGTTCCGTCGATGACACAAAGGATGAAGAGAAGCACCATGGCTTGGAGCTATCAAATTGCAAACACGTCTCTGAATACGATCAAGAACATCAAGATAAGATGACGGAGCATATGTCCAGATATAGCAACAGTTCTCTGCGCAAGGGCGACTGGTAGATTTATAGAGAAACATGATGGCCTCAGGTGTGGCTACTATAGAGTTATCAGCCTACTTGAAGCGATGGGAAAATGCCTTTCAAAGATTCTGTCAAATCGGCTGATGGTTTTGATCTGTCCTACTACCATTCCAGAGGCTCAATGTGGTTTCCGAGCTGGACGTTGGACATTGGATTTGACATTCACTGCTCTCCAACTTATGGAGAAGTGTATGGAGCAGCAGCTACCGTTATATCAAGTCTTTATTGATCTGACCAAACCTTTCGATACCATCAATCGTAGGAGAGGTTTCATTAAAATTTTCTCAGGAGAACCCTTTACATCAGTTGGGATACTTTCACACCTGATACTGCAGTCCTTGAACGATCCAATTGCATCAGCATTGAGATGTGGATCATCCAGAATCAGATGCGCTGGGCCTGACGTCTTGACAGGATGGAAGAGGGAAGACTCCCTAAACAGTTGCTTTATGGTGAGTTATCCAAAGGGAAAAGACCACAACACAAGCCGAGAAAGAGGTTTAGGGATGTGCTGTAGAGCACTTTGAAACTACTACTGGAGATTGATGTGAATACCTGGGAAGTAATAAAGGCAGACCGTCTCCAATGGAGGAGAAAAATTAGGTAAGTGTGTAAAAAATTTGAAGAGAGGGGTGTAGGTCATGCTGTATTAAAGCGTTCTCTAAGAAAGCACGATGAACGTGCAGTGCCTGTTGATATTCAGGAGGAAATGAAGTACTGATGTGTGGTAGATTTCTTTAATCAAAGCTGGACTAGTGAACCATCTTGAGTCACGCATTCGAAGACAAGATCAAAAATTTTATGAGGAAACCTTACCACCTGGTCCATCTATGCATAGTTGCACTACCTGTGGTCTAGTCTGCAAATCAGCAAGCGGTCTGACAAGACATTTGAAGATTCATAATGAAGTTCAACTGCATGGAGCTCCAAAAGTGGGAAAGTTCATCTGTCATATCAGTGATGGTTCATGCAAGACAGAAGTTGGGACGAAGAGTCAACTACACGTGCACGGAAACACAGTATCAAATTGAAAAGATGGCAAACTTCAGTTAAGAAGGAGCAATTGTGTATGTATGTATGTATGTATGTATGTATGTATGTATGTATGTATGTATGTAGGTACGTACGTATGTATCAATTGCCCCGTAAAAAGAAAAATTCTGTACAATTTTACAACATACAATAGATGCAATACAAAATACAAGGGTTTAAAGCATAAAGAGGTTAAAATACAACCCTAATTTCAGTGGCAGGGATAGCATTAAAAAGTGATGGTGACCTTATTTCCATATTGCTCCCGTAAGAGACGGTTGTAAAATAATGAATTAGTACGCACTATTGGATACAGCAGAATTTATTGAGGGCAAATCATGAATGTGAGAGAGATTGTTTGGTGTCAGGAGAATTCATAAAAATCATTTTCTTCTCTCTGTATATTTTGAAAAAAGTAATATTTTTTGTGTTTGAACAAGTTGATATTGGCTGTAGATTTTAAATCAAAGTATAGACTGTTTCACATTTTTGGACCTACTTAAGACCAGGATTTTTGGCCTGCGTTGGTTTTGCGAAACGGATGGTTCAATTTAAGCTTAGACCTTCGTGTTGTTTGACTCTGATTAATTGGATGGAATATTCCACCAGTAAAGGCTGAAGCTATTTGTTGTAAAAAACTAATTATGCTTACACATGTATGTTGATCTATTCTTTGTGGGTACCCAATTAATAGCTTTGAATTCTATAGCTCAAAAATGTGCAGTGTTTTTCAAGTTTAAGTAGAAGAAGATGTATTTATTCCCACCTCACTTTTAAAGTAAAAAAACTCAGAAAGGTTGGATCCCGTTTCACATTTTTCATTTCACACAACGCCAGAGATTTACCTAGATTAAACTTCTTCCATGAATGTTGAACAAATAAAATTTTACAAACGTCTCCCGTGACATTGGACAGTATTTCAGCGTCAAATGTCCAATGAATATTTTGTTTTGAAGCAAGTAATGGTAAAAGTAGCCCCTCTTCCAACTTTAGCTGGTGTAATCATTTTATGATAAAGTGCTTCAATCTAAAATTGATATGGCTGATTGGTAGAGAAACCTTCTCGCCGTTGTTTCTACCTGCCGCTCCTGGAGATAAAGTATCCACTTGTAGATGTTCGTCAAGTTCTCTACGCTTGTGACCAACAGCTTCTTACTCCTACTAGATTTCCATACTTCTTTTTTTTTAGTATTGGTCTGCTGTTGTTTTGAACCACCTTGTCATCTTTGTTTTTGCAGCCTTGTTATCTGCTGGTGCCTTTTTAGACATTTCTCACTTCTCCAGTACTCTTCACTGCATCCAGCAGTTATGAAATTTTTGAAAACTTTACTTACGCTTACGATGTTTATTGAACTCCGTGATTCTATAAAAAGTATTCAAAATTATTTTTGACTTGTGACAGGCATCTGTTTCGGATGTGGAAGTGACGGTTCCACAAACTTTTAGGCCTCAATAAATAATGTCAAAATTAATAGTCTAAAGCTTATCAGAGGTTGCCAAAATGGATATAAACAGTAAGGAGAAACATCATGGAATATATAAAATTAACTTTGGAACATTAAATGTACGAGGAATAACAAAAGAATGGGAGAAAGAAACACTGGCGGAAGACATTTTCAAATATAACATCGACGTTCTCGGTATCCAAGAAACACACATGAAAGGTACCGGGGCCACAGAAATCAGACATGAACACAAAATATATGAACTTTACTATACTGGAAAAGAAAATAACACCCACCATGGAGTAGGATTAGTAATAAATAAGGATCTTAAAACAGCATTTGAAAGAATAAGCGATAGAATATGCAAAGCCACCATAAACCTGACAGAGAGAAAACTGTATGTATTATCAGCATATGCACCAACCCTTAAGAATAGTACAGACAATCCAGAGGTAAGAAAAGAATTTTATGATCAGCTTGACAGTACCATCAGCAGAATACCAGAAAGACACTACCTAGTGATATTAGGCGATTTTAATGCAAAAACAGGCTCAGGCTGGAGATATTATGGAAAAAGCATGGGAAGATATGGAAAAGGCGAAATGAATGAAAATGGTAAAACACTCCTAGAAATAGCTACAGGTAATGATCTAGTGCTGACTAATACCATCTTCCAACACAGATTGTCACACAGAACAACTTGGGTATGCCCAGAAAGAATAGAAACAATATTGGATAAAAATGGCAAGCCAAGAAGGAATCCTTTTAGAAACCAAATAGACTATGTAATCACAAAAAACAAACATAGGAGATTTATAAAAGATTCAAGATCATACAGTGGCATAGGCACAGTCACAGATCACAGACTTGTGAAAATGAAATTCGAGATAAACTGGTATAAAGTGAAAACAGCCACTGATGTAATGGAAAAAGTAGATGTAAACAATCTGAGAGATGATGTGAAAAGAACAAATTATCAACAAGAAGTGATAAGGAAAATGAACAATATGAAATATGAAGGAGGAAATGAAAACAAGTGGAAATATTTAAGTAACATATGCATTGAAGCAGGAAAATCAGAACTAGGTATCATCAAAAGTAACCAAAGAAAATTGGATAATCCAGAAATTAGAAAACTCTCCACAGAACAGAAAAATCTGAGGGATATCATAAACAACACAAAAGAAAAAGAAATAAGAAGAAAACTGCAGAAAGAAAGAAACAATGTGATACATAAAATACATAAAATGCTTGAAGAGGAAAAAGAAAAAGAACTAGAGGGAAAGATTGAAGAAATTGAGAATAGCAAAAGTGACTCGAACAAAATGTTCAAGGTGATAAAGCAAATACAAAGCACAAAACCAAAGAAAAAACTTCTAGTCAACAGTGAAGAGGGCATGGTAACAGAAGAAAGCAAACAAGCGGAGTTAATCATGAAACACTTTCAAAAAATGTTTGCACCTGAAAATGTAGAAGAGATAAAGAACATAGAACCACATGAGATGAAAATACCTTTTAGTGGAGATGAGATAAATAAAGCAGCTAAAAGCCTGAAAAATAACAAAAGTGCTGGAAAAGACAATCTACAGTCAGAATTAATCAAACATGCTCCACATGAAGTACACACAGAAATAGCAAATGTACTAAATATAGCAGCAAGGACTGGTATACATCCAAGAGAAATAAAGGAAGGAATACTCATCCCCCTTCAGAAACCAGGAAAAGTCCAAGGTCCACCTGAAAATCTTAGGCCGATTATATTATTATGCATAATCAGGAAAATATTAGCCATTTGCATGATAACACGCTGCTGGAAGAAATTTAAAGCCTTAATAGAGATATCACAGGCAGCATACCAAGGTGGTCGTAGCACCACAGAACAAGTCTACACAATGAAAGTATTGGCAGAGAAGGCAATAACATCCAGTGATTATGATATACATATCATCATGCTCGACATGAGCAAGGCCTTCGACACTGTTGATAGAAAAACACTCTTCTCAGATCTCGAAGAGATTTTGGACTATGATGAATTGCATATGCTTAAGCTATTGGTAGAAAATGTGGAGTTGACAGTAAGAGTGGGCAAATCATACAGCTCAGAGACCATAAAAACCACCATTGGAGTACCACAAGGTGATTGTCTAAGTCCGGTGCTCTTCATACTCTACCTGTCACAAGCCTTAAAAGAAAGTAGAGATACAGACCCAACCAATCTGGATCATACATATGCTGCACCAAAATGTAATCTTGCACTAATGGACCATGCATATGCCAAACCACCAAAAGTAAAAGTGACAGTCGATCCAAAATATGCAGATGACATATCATGGGTAACAAATGACACCTCTGAAGTGAAAAACATAGAACAGACAATACCACCGAAGCTGAAAATAAGAAACTTGAAGGTTAATGAAACCAAAACAGAACATCATGTTGTAAGCAGAAGCCAAGATGAGGAATGGAAGAAGTGTAAATATCTTGGCAGTAACATCGATACAGGAAAGGATATGGAGAGAAGAAAAGCACTAGCATTAAACACCTATAATGAGAAAAAGAAAATAATTGAAAATAAGAAAACTAAGGTACATACAAAAATGAGGATTATCAACGCATATGTTACACCCATATATATGTACAACAGTGAGCTCTGGACTCTCACAAAAAAGAAGGAAAATGATATTGATGTCACACAGAGAAAGATCCTGAGAAGGGCTCTGGGCATATGCTGGCCAAAGAAAATATCAAACAAGAAGTTATATAAAATCACCAAACAAAGAGCATGGTCTGAGATCATAAAAGAAAGAAGGCTGAAATGGACTGGACATCTCCTTCGTCTGGAACCAGAAACACCAGCAAAACAGGCTTTGCATGAGGCGGTGAGAAAGGTCAAAAGACCAAAAGGAAGACCAATAAAAACATGGACAAAACAAATGGAGGAAGATATCAAGTGGCTTAATATAGAACTAAATGGTGATGGAAAAATCAGTAAAAGTGGTGAAGGTGTTTTGACAAATGAAAACATTGAAAAACTAACAGAAATAGCCAGTAACAGAAAACATTGGCAATCCCTGATTAGGCGCGCCATGTCGCAACCATCTACACCAGATGGTGTGAGCGACGCACAGCGTTCCTGATGATGATGATGAGGCATCTGTCTCAAGATGAGATTTCACAACATATCTGCGGCAACTACAACTACAACAACTGCTCGTAGTTTTTTGTGCGACACTTTTGAATTATTGGCAGACAATTTTTATTATCTATCTTCAGATAGAGACAATTTTAAGATTGTTTACAGGAGAACAATGATTGTATTTAGGATTTGTCAATAAAGATTTCTGCATTTCCGCGACAATCATACGAACAAAAAATATTTACATTCATCACCTGGCCTGCTACACAAATCATAATTACCACTTCGCAACGCTGATTGAAAAATGGATTATTTTCTTGAACAGCATGCACTAAACAAAAAAAAGAAAGAAATATTCAAATTAATTTTTTAACAGTTTTACCATTTACTGGATGCGCTAAAGTGTTAACCGCGCTTCTAACGGTGGTGTTAAGCTTGTTATTCTTGAACCCCTGAATAATTTTGCCTGACAATAGTTTTCTGCTGACAACAATCGAAGCTGAAACGCCCGATACCAATTTCAAATTTCTTGTGTTAAAATTTTTTTTGAAAAATCCACTGTATACTCGTAGTTTTTGAGTTCCCACCAGGTTCCTTCTCTGAGACGTGCTCTGAGTCACTACCATCCAGTGCAATTATTGATCCAATATCTATATATGTCATTGAATTTTCAATGATAAACAAACAGAACGTCCGGAAAATTTCATAGAGGAACTTTCTTTTCAAGGGCATCTGTTGTATGACAAAGGTCTACTAAAACCACTTGAAAAACTGTTGTGATTACTTTTTTAACAACAGCAAATATTTGAGTTGCCCAGTTGAATGAGAATTAAAAAATCGGAAAGAAATTTTTTCTTTCCGATTTTTGAAGCTGTTACCTTCACATCTTTGAAGCTAACAGCAAATAATCACAATTTCTGCAGTAGATTAAACGATGTTAGGTATGCAACACAGTGGCACTTCTTCGTTCTGTTTAGTATACAAAGGTTCCTTAGAGAATTCTTCATCACCTGGTTTTTAAGGACATGGTCACAAATTTTTAAACAGATCTCCTAACGTTTGTTACCTATCATGGAATATAAAGAAAGAGCTTGACACTACCATATGACGTAACTTTTCAGAAAAAATTCGACCAGTACTTGCCTTTACGATATGGCTGGCTGCTGTTAATGCAGAAACAAAGGTTTCATATTGTTTTTCTTTAGGTATAGATGGATTCTTGGCCATATGACGAGTGTGAACAAAAAATTTTTTTGAAATAAGCTGATGTGTTGACAATGAACTAATCAATGGTCATCCTTTAAAAGTGAGAATCCATTTTTGTTATTTCCCCTGATCCTTGCCTTGCCCATTCCCTTTCCCATGGGCGAGGGTTGAGAAATAAGCTGCTGCATTTAGCATTGCTCGCTATTGTCCTAGGTGCTTTGCTGCTGCTGACAAAATAAGGATATCAAATCACGACTACTTCTGATGTCCAAGAACTCAAAGCCAGAGCTCAAAAGGACTGCCACGAAACAAAAGAAATGCAGGTTTACAATGTATGTAGCAATGATGATATTCCAATTTTCCTGTTATAGGCGCCTCTTTTATAAGCTAGATACTGATGTTTTTTAAGTGAATGGTCTTGGGTTCATGGTTAAAGATTAGCTTTGCTGCCCTCAGTTTAATATAGTTTGTCATCGTAAAATAACAAACAGTGTATCATTTTAAAGTTCCATGTTATCACCTCATTATAATGTTTATGGTCAATTGTTTTATATGCAATTGTATTTGCACGGATTAAGACTATAAGAAAGATGTACATTGTGCTTATTAATTTGGCTTAACTCTACCTTTACGTAATAATAATATTTGCATTCTATAAAAGACAATTTGATAATGAAACTAAATACCTGGATCAATCAATACGAATCTACCTGTAGAGATGGCTGAGTATATGAGGTCTTTTTGAAATATATTCTTTTTCAAGTGCAAAAACCTTTGACAATTTAATTACCATAAAATATCATCCTTTTGCTAAGTAAATACTCTACAATTTTAAACAAAATAATCCTGAACTAACTGTAATCGTTACAGAAATAAAGTACAATATGCTTTTGTTTATAGGTCATAGGAATGACAGTTTTTGACCGATAGGTGAAAAAAAGGTTTTCATGCAATAAACCTATGAGAAGTGTCCATCAATTTCCTTTTATTATGCCAAAACAATGCCAATAAACAGTGAACATGTGAACTGGTGAGCGAGTGAGCCAGTGAACCAGTGGACCAGTGGTCTTATTCCCTGGGTCTATTTATCTTTTATGTCTTGAGTATTTCGTGGGCAATGTTGGTTTCTAAAAGCAGTTAAGTATCCCTCAAATTGTAAACTCATTGAATAGCCTCTTATCCTTGAATGGCTAAGAGGGATATTGACCTTTTCTTCTTCTCCTTTCCACCTATTCCAACGGGTCAGATTGGGTTGGTCGCTCTGCTCAGTCTCCTCCACTTTCTCCGGTCTTTGGTGTCCTCCGTCGTTGCTTAAACTTCCCCTATATCCCTTTTGATGATCGGGATGATAGGGGTGTCGACTTTTTGATCCTTGTCAATTTTTCATTGAAAGTAGCCATCTATTATTCTTGTTGGTATAGGTTCTTTTGTGTTCTTCAAATTTTCCTTTTGTGAATTTTTTACTAGTAGACTTGGGGTTTTGAATCCGTTACGTCATATTTTTATTGGGCAAGAGTTCTTGCAGTACCCCCAGAATGGTTTCATTTCTGTTTTATGAATATATGTAAGTAATCCTTTTCTTGTTCTTTACGAGATGTTGACGTAAAGAAGTAACTTTACTTTTATACATGGTTCATCGCCAATAGCACAAGCTGAAGTTAGGAATCAACAACAATTCAAGGAGACATGTTTTCTTAACGAGCGTGAAAATATCTATTATAACTAACAAGGTCCCCCCCCCCCCCGACTCGGCTACGGTGAGACTTGGAGTAAAAACATAAACAAATATGGTAGCCCTAGTGGCGTACGCATAATAAACAAAATGAAATGTAAATGCAGTGGCGCATAATTGTTCTGTTCCTCTGCTTTCTGTCCTTTTGCTTAGATATAGACTGCCCACATCACTGGTGGGAAGGAAATTACATCAACTTAGTCTAATTTTTGGATGGTCCATTCAGTTTTATCTATGGTTGGCGTTAGAACAGGTACCTCGAAACTAAATGTGCAATTTTTTTGTTTTAATAGATAGTTTAAATGACCAGATTTTCCTTACTCATCTGAGGTATTCTTTATTCTTTTCTTCCTTTCTTTATTTTATCATGGTAAGCAATATTTTCGTCAGTTCCTAAATATTTATAGGGGTCTGCGTCATTAGGTATAGGCTAGATAGTCAGATTATTTTTGACAAGTGTCTCTAATACTAGGATCTTTCCTTTCTCGATTTAAAGATATGCACATTTGTCTTCACCGAACTTCAAGCAACTATCTTTATGTAAGCAGACAGGTACGTAAGGGAGTGAGTAAATCGGTAGGTAAGTCTTTTACTGCCTTTGTTCCACACCAGTTTTGTCGGTTTCTGCGAAAGCAGCCATAATCCCTTTATATTTTATTGAAAATTACTTCCCACTGTGCTTAGAGGTCTATGTCTTCTTGATGTGTCCCACTATGTAAACAAATTTGGACAGCATGGAGAAGCCAGGTCCCTAGCAATAAATGTCCTTCAACAGCAGGGCTTTCTAAATTCTCCCAAATATGACTATATGTATCTCTTTCTGTAGTCTGAAAGACATCCATTTTGAGATGTAGATCATAAAACTAATTCTTAAAAGATGATGTTCTATCGGCAGTGGAAAATATATGTTTGAGGCCTCCCTGAGAGAGCAGGGTCGACATAAAACTCCTACTATTAAAACTATATGAGCAACTTCTTTCTAAATTCTCTCCGTCCTGCTTCTTTCACACTTTGGAAAGGTATGGGCCACATTTTATTATCTTCATTGACAATACATGATCTGTGTCATAATCTATGCTGTGATAGCTGAGGGTTAGAATTACATTATTCAGGAAGCTACTTTTTTTGTCATAATGTGGTCAATTAATGGACAATCACACTGAGGATGATACCAACTTACTCTTCTCCTGGTCGACACGTTAAAAACTATTTCAAAATGTAAAATAGCCTATCTGTATATGGTTCCAAGATCTCATTATCCTATTTTTTCGCATTAACACTTTCCTGTATGCAGGGCCCACGCAACGATTTGAAAAGTGGAGGGGCCACACGAGTTACTATCTAAGGAGGCCCCACCATGGTTGGGGCCGACGGTCCATAAAATTTTTGAAAATCAGGGTGTCTAGAAGGGCTAAAAATGAACTCTTTTTCATGTTTCAAAGGTTACTTTTAATAGTGAAAGACAAATTAAAACTACAGAAATACCACTATATCCATGCATAAGTATATAAGTATAAGTAAGTATATAATCCTGTTAAATTTACAAGTCGTTTTTATCAAATTTTCCAAATATATTTTTCCTATTTGCTTTAGAATCAACAAACTCATTAGCAACCTCGATTAGTGAGAGTTTGTCACAAAGTTCCTTGTGGCAAGATAGTAGTGCCAAAGAGTTGAATCGCTTTTGTAATATACTTGATCTAATCCATGTTTTAAGCCTACGAGCTAGAGAAAACGATCTTTCTGGTGTGGCACTTGTAGCTGCGCTTACGAGAACGAGCTTAGTTAACTTCATTACGTTGCTGATAAGTCCTCTGTGTTCTCTTGGTTGAGATGCAAGTTTCATCTTTATTTCTTTAAAGTGAGAGACATCCTCATCAGCACAGATGGTTCTGAGAATTTGAAGCTCAGCCGGTAAAGCAGAGAGATCAAGATCATCTCTATAATTTTCCAACTTCTTCAGCTCCGCTTCATACGACTCTGACTTGATGGCTTTTATCATTAGCTGCTCGATATTTGAAAAGAATTGATAACTCGGTTGCTCGAAACGATCGGTTATTGCTTTAACCACAGTATCAATTGCATCAAAGTAGATAATACGGTAGTGATCAACTGCTGATTCAGGGTGATATTCCTTCGTATTCCGAGAGGAATCTTCATAACCATCCAAAAATTGCATTAGCGAATACTTCGGTCTGCGGCGTTTCCTCGGTAAAGATGGTTCTTCTACATCCAACTTACTCGCCTTCAGCTTTACAGTTTCGAAGAAGAGGTTGAAATCTTGAGATGTCCTCATACCTTTTAAGGTTTTGACAGTTAAATCGGCATTTCTTTGACCATTTATAGCTGACATCTTCTCTTCTTGCAAAGTTTTTGATAGGTTATCTGTCAAACTATACAACCTATGACTTAGCAAGAGGCCAAAAAAGAAGGAAAATGATTCCATTTGAGACTGGCATCCAATGATACGAGCACGAGTTTCGGCATCAAGCTTTTCACTCAGGCAAGTCGCCCAAAGCTGTTGCAAAGTTCCGTACTTCTGAATGATTTTTTTGAAACAAGAAGCTCTCACTGTCCACCTTGTGGTTGAAAGTTTATTCAAGGACACAGGCTTTTCTTTCTCTCCATTCTCTGCAGTCGCACCATCCTCGATCATTTCATCCAGGGATCCCAAAATCTTTTCTCTTTNCAATCAACTAAAGCAAACAAACTATCGGACGCGCGTGTTGCATATTGATGAAGCGCATTAAGCAATTAACACTTTTAACACTTTTGCTTTGCAAAAAAGTGAGGGGGCCATGGCCCCCTCGGCCCCCCGGTAGCGTGGGCCCTGGTATGAGACGATCACAAAGAAATATCTGCAACTAAAGATTCTTTAAAATCCTCATGAAATATAGCTCTACCGAGTGGATATTTTACCGGTTGATGTAAACCAAGCAATTCAAAACGAGTAGTCATTTTAGTCTGAACTTGTAAAAGTTTTTTAACAATGGTAAAAAGCGTGGTTATCCAGCAAAACGCTTTCAAAGTAAATGGAACTAAAAACTCACCAGAACCATATGCAGTAATCTTATTTGCATCAAAACAAAGAGAAAAGTTTTTGCTACAAACCTTGTACAGCTTAAAATGATACACACAACATAAATACGTAAACTACGCCAATTTCTAACATCATAGCTCATGAGTTCGATGTGTATCCAGATTTGTCAACAAGGACACTTTTCCATAACTTACGTTCTTGCGGTTTTATCTTAAATCCTGAAAAAATACTCATTTGATTCTTCTTAAGAGATTTCGTTTTATCTTCATCAGATAGTTCGAGTATCTTTGAATTACAGTTTTTACACAACTCCATTTGATTATATTCTTCACTTTAACCTGTTGTAGCGGTGTTGGAAATGCACAGATATTGTTCAAACTTAAAGAACATTTAATCCAAACTTACATTGTATTTGTACCTGACAAAATGTACATTTAGTTAGTTTTTGCTCCACATTTCACCGTACAGCCTCATATAAAGAAAAGAAATTATTTAACTCTGGATCTATGAATGAAGGTTTACAGATATGTAGGATAGAGAGAGGATAAGAATTAAAAAATTAAACAATGACTTCACAGGGGAATTGAAACAGGTTCGGAAACATTGTTCTTTCGTATTTTAACAAGCGCCGGACACAAAAAGTGATTTGTAACAAAAATGGTAAGTGTGAGTTTTGTATTTTATCTTCCTGGAAAAGTTATAATATTGTCTGGCTTTAAAAATCCAGAGGATCTGATCCTCGCAGATCTTGACCTGTAAGTGTTCTATCTGTTATTAGCAAGGTCATTGAACGACTTATCAACAATGTACTGGAGGAATTCCTGTAAAGCTTAGGTCTATGTGTTGGTTTTCAGAAGGGATTTACAGAAACTATCTCAGCCGGGGACCTTTTGATAATAATCACAGAACATGTCTTTAGGTTTAAGGATAGGTCTAGGGAAGGAGGCGTTATAGGTCTAGATATTTACAAGACATTTAATAAGGTGTTTTATAAACTTTCTGGATATGGTGTTTGTAGAGAGTTGTTGGAATTATTCTGCTTTTTCTTTCAGACGCAAAATTCATGTCACGCTAAATAAAATTACGTCTGACAAACATTGCATTGATGCTTGCGTTTCCTGTAGTTTTATTCTTGGTCCAATTTTCGTCTTACTTTACTGTGGTTTTACATTCAATTTATTGGTAAGTTTGCTTCTGAAAAGGTTGGTTCTTTGTTGTACTCGAGAGTATCTTACGCCTGACGTCATTTTTTTCTCTTTCAATCTACTACCTATCCTTGCGCGTAGTACAGTTGTCACAGCTGGACATGTGCTCTTTCATCTCATCTTGATGTTCTTGATCGAGTTCAAAGACATGTTTGTAACTTCAATGGTCCAAATCTTGCCGCCACTCTTTATCCTTTGTCACATTACCAAAGTTTGGCTTGTCTTAGTCATTTCTATAGATATTATCATGGGAAGTGTTCAGATGATATTTCCTCGCATGCACTGGCTCAGTTTGTAGTGTCTCCTGCGACTTGTTTCTCTCAACCTCTTTATCCTCATCCAGTTGTTTTCCCTCGTTGTAATAGATTTTTCTTTGAATATAGTTTTTCTTTGGACGTCTAAGTTGTGGAGCTCTTTCACTTCTGAGTGCTTTTGCTCGTCATGAAACTTGAATGTGTTTTTGGTCTAATATCAGATCATATATCTTGGCTAAACTAATTTTTTTCTGTCTTTTCTTGAATCTTTTCATATATTTAGTGGCTTTATTCCTTGCACAGTTCTTAACCATAAAATTATTTACATCATTAGTACTAAACTTTTTCAACTGTTGATTCCGATTTGATTTTCTGACAAACATAGCAACACAATGTTAAGTTTTTCTTACTGAATCTTTAAAAGTGTTGAATTGTATTTCACTTTCTCTTGTACGTTCATACCACATAGCATAATCTTTCACTTTTCATTCAGTTCATTGTTATGCTCAAATGGTTGCAACATTTATTAATTAGCTTTCTGAAACAACATATTGTTTTCTATCAATGTAAAAAGTACGATTCTGATACTAACTTGATCTGTTGCTTTCTGTTTTTCATGGTGGCTAAAACTCTTTCTTTTTCAGCAGGCAAAATCTCTTCCACAAGGACCTCCATAGTATTAACTCCTTTTCATTAACCTATAAAATGTCGGGCTCTTAAATTAATAGAAAGCAAATACAGGACAGAAAATTCTTTACCATGGTCACCGCAAGGAAGAACACTGTTTCTATAGGGCCATCTCAGTACCTGTGAAACATTCACAGCAAGATCGTGCAAAACCTGACAATATTAGATTCATGTGAACCAGATAGGGAACTCTGCAAAATGGTTACCAAAGTAATATATGTAGAAACGTTTAAGAACAGAACATCTTTTTAATTACAAAGTAAATAAAAGGAGTAACTAAAGACCCAGATTCAAATTCAGACAAAGAGAATGAAAAAAACCAGATAAATGCACCAGCCTAAAGAAAATAATTTTTTTCATGTTTTAAGTATAGACTTATAAAGAAACAAAAAAACTCCTGAAGAATAAAAGTTGATATGAGACCAAATAGTTTTAAATTTTCTGGAAATAGATCGGCCAAGGCAGTTAAATGTTTTCCCTCTTCTTGCTTGAAAATGCAGATGGCACTCATATGTAAAGTGATAACTGCTCCTCTGAAAACCACATATTTCTGCTTGGAGTAATATCGGGACCGGTTTATTTGTTGTGCTAGTTATAATATCGTAGAAAATATATTTTCTGTAGAAAGTCTTTTACATTCTCATTCTGTCACTTGAAGAGTTTCACAAGTGTTAATAGTAGGGGCTTAACTCTTTTTTCCTACTCCAGTGATTTTAGCTGTTGCCTATAAATATTGATCTTACGGATGTTTGCTGGTTATATTGTAGTGTACTGCCCGAACGTTTATGAAAAGTATCCAAGAGAGCTAAGCAAGAATGTTGCATCATTTGTCTAATATTTCTGTAAGAAGTATCTGCTCTCAAAAGTAAGATTGTCTCATTTTGGTCAGTTTGTTTTTCTATGGACATAAAATTTTTGTTCTTATCGAACTCACTTTAGAGCAAAAATAACTTAAATTATTTTTGTGACATTCTATTTTTGTATGACAAACCCTTTATTTGACTACGTTAGGCGACAATACACCCAAGATCAGATAGCAGATCTGGATCATTTCATCAAAGTGAGTGCAAGCTGCATAATTCGAAATTTTATCTATTTTTTAATTAAAAAAAACAAAATGAAAGCTGTATTACTTGCAATTTTCAACTTCTCTATCATTGGTTGTTTACTTGAGTATTCCAAGATTATTCTAAATAAAGGAACAACAGAATATATGCTTTTTGCGACTAGCAAATGACTCTCCAAAGAAGACGAAAAACTAGATTTATAACATCGTGGTGCCAAAACAAGTACAATGACATCTTGTAAATATTTAGAAAAGAATCCTTCCACAAATATACGACTCAAACAGTACAAAATAACCTCGCTGAAAGTTTAGGTGGAGAGGTTTACTTCAAAGTTATTTTACCGTTGGTCACGTGTTGTTCCAGTACATACGTAAAATGTATGGCGACCTGCCTAAAAAACTGGAATTGTTACAGAAAAGAACCTCGGGAATTATAACGAGTATGTTAAACTGACAATTAACCCAATCAACATTAAAGTTTCTTAGGTTATGCCATGCAGAAAGGCAAGCACCTTGGCTTAAAGGAAGAATCAACCAAAAAAAAAGTGATGGAAAACAAAGAGCAGCATATTTAAGTCAACTAACGACAGAACCAAACTCCACAATCAGTATGATCAACAATCATTCTAATTGGTGTTAGGGCATTGAGGCTGCCAATATCTCGATAGCCAGAGCAGACAGAAGAAAAAGAAGACAGATGGTTATTTACAAAACCATTTTCAACTCAACCGATACCTCAAGAACGCTCTTCACAAAACGCTTACTCCCAAACTTTACTCGAAGCATTAAGTTAAAATCTACAAAATATGCATTTTATTGTTTCATTTATCGATCTTCCTTTTTATATAAAATATGTTAATAGTTTTAAATTTTGCAAAAGTTAAAAGGAGCGTTTTAATGTTAAATTTTATAACTATAAACTTTAAATATCTTTTCAAATTTTTAAAATTTTTATTACTTTTAACTTTTTATGTTGGATCCAATCGCTAATAAATATTACTGAAAGATAAAAAGTAATTAAATAGAGGAGCCACAGTCGTACCTAATAAGTCTCTCTCTGTTAATGCTGTCATGAGTTCCTCCCAATAAAGCTTGATTTTTGCTCCCAAGACCCCTGTGGTGTATGATAATTTAAAAAAACAATTACAGCGGAATATTTTGTGTTTTAACAGAAATAGAACGATATCTTTAAAAACACTTTGTGATTTTTATTTATACTTCATTCTTTAGGATCCGGCAACCCACTTTTTTCTTTAAAAGAGGCCTATTTTTATTTTAAGTTAATTTTCATATGAATTCAGACTGGCGTGTCCACACTTCATTTCTTGATCTCAGTTTTGTGTCGCCCTCTTGATTGCTTGTTTCCAGGTAGGCTCTTGTTCCTCATCTACCCTTTTTTGTCGCACTTATTTATATTTTTTTAAATAAATTGTTTTTCTCTTTGTGTTTTGTCTTGCGCTTCTGCAATGGAATTTCTTCCTCTTTCCTCTCCCCATTGCATCAATTAATGATTGATTGGTGGAGTTATTGTATGCTTTGTTGATGGACCCAGTGGCTACCCTGCTTGATACTGGTTACTAAGATTGAGTTATGAGAATGATTTTTTTATGCAAGTACCCAAAATTTTTAAGAACACTTAAAAAAAGAAAGAAAAGGGAGGTAATATCTTGAATGGTTGTATCTTACCAATATTTTTATTTTACAGCAAAAGCTAAACAAGAAAAAGGGTTCACTGGGCAAAACGTAAATAACTTATGGGAATAACGCCTAACAAACGAAGAAATACTGAAAAGAATAGGAACAAAAAGGTAGTTCCCCAATGCTGGGCATAAGGTAAGTACCTTTCTGGGGGAAGGTAATAAAATCATCTGAAGTATAGTTAAAAGCAAAAGGAGTGTTTATAGCAAACAAATAAAATACTTAATAGACCTGGCAAGAGAGAGAGAGAGAGAGAGAGAGAGAGAGAGAGAGAAAGAGAAAGAGAAAGAGAGAGAGAGAAATACTGACAGAGAGAAAGAACACGTGCGAAAAAGATAATAGCAGGAAGACACAAAAAGACAGGAATTTACGAAATATTGGTAACATCTTATATTCAGTTATGTAATTTTTTAAAGACAACTTAAATAAATTTGTTTGAGTAACCAAGTAAATAAATATTTGTCTAGCTGATGGACCATTGTTACAAAATCAGTTTCTGCAAATGTCATGTCGCTTACACAAAAATCTCATAACAGCTGAACTATTGAGGTAGCGCCACTTTTATTTATAGTCACCAGAAAACCTCAAATATAGTGAGTGATAGCCTTTTTAAAGTCTGTCAACTTAAAAAGCCTATTCAATTATTCATCAAAGAATATTGAACAAATTGTGAAATAAAATCTTCGGGTTAAAACGCAAACACTCGACATTCTATTTAACACAGTTTTCACTTAGTACAAAACTCTCAATATCGACACCTACCTCTACTCGGACAGTTTCCATTTCCAGTAGCCAACACGAAACGTGGTATCATTATCATTATACACAAGAGGTATTTTGATATTTATTCTGGTATCGGTATCGACCGAAAAGAGCCAAAACAATTGAGTGTATTTGTTTGCATTTCATGGGTCATTTATGGTCATAAGTGGTATCTTGGTTGATTGTGACAGAGCATAGGCTTTATTACTTGACGACGGAATACAACTGAAAACGATGATGTAACTTTCGATGATGTAACTTTCCTGTTCTGCAAATAGCTTACCAATGAAGCCACAAGAAGCTTTGCTGTGTACTATGAGGAAGAGCACGATCTCCTATGATAGACATAATTAGTTAAAGGTATCGGGAGCTGGAGATATCAACAAATAGGTAAAACGAATAGACATATATGTCAACCGGTACGGGTTTGGACGTACTATAATACGAGCAAATCGATCGTTTGGCCGGTAAGGCATGCATTAATTTTTATTACGGGGAAACAAAAGTTATATAGTGGAAGAAGTGTATTTTATATATAAATNACAACTGAAAACGATGATGTAACTTTCGATGATGTAACTTTCCTGTTCTGCAAATAGCTTACCAATGAAGCCACAAGAAGCTTTGCTGTGTACTATGAGGAAGAGCACGATCTCCTATGATAGACATAATTAGTTAAAGGTATCGGGAGCTGGAGATATCAACAAATAGGTAAAACGAATAGACATATATGTCAACCGGTACGGGTTTGGACGTACTATAATACGAGCAAATCGATCGTTTGGCCGGTAAGGCATGCATTAATTTTTATTACGGGGAAACAAAAGTTATATAGTGGAAGAAGTGTATTTTATATATAAATATATATATAATATAATATAATATAATATAATAATATATACTGTACTCATGTTCAGAAGAAAAAATTCCATTCTCCTAAAAAGGACTATGAGAAAAAGTGTATAAAACGCTCCTGCAAGTTTGCTTTTCTTTGGTAAAGGGATATAGTCATTAGCAATTGCACGGGACCTTAAAAGTAAGGCAAACACTGTTTTTGAGTTGACAGTTAAGATATAAATATAGCTACAAGTATAGATATAAGTATAGATATAAGTATAAATATAAGTATAGATCAATAAAAAAGCATGTAATGCTATAATTTGGAAATATGAAAGCTTTATTTTGTGCCCAAAACTTACAGCTGTTTCAATCTGTAATCAAAATGACTTTGGTTCAGACAAGAAAACTCTACTCTCCATAGCATTTCTTCTAAATTCAGAGAGTAATGGTTTGATTTTTCCTCCTTAAAGGCTGAATAAAACAGTGCTTTGAAGAGCTTACAATGGCTCTTGGACGTTATTATCAGACTTGAGTTCTCAAGGATCACAACACAAATACAGTTTTCATTATTTTCTCTTTCTCTGTCATACATGTTGGCCTTAGCTTTAGAAATCTTTAATTTGCCAAGACTTTCTTATCCGTGCAACTTGGAGCTTGTTTGATGAAGTCCTTGTTAAAGTGGAAAAATAGGATCCTGTCATAATACATGACTCCAAAGTTAGATCAATAGTGTGTAAGGCCTTTAAATTCTACTTTATTTGAAAAAATTTGAACAAGTCATCATCACTTAATGCAGCAACTTTATTTTCACCATTAAGTTCTTTTATTTTCTCAGTTATTTTTTCCAAAGCAGTGTCTCATGACAAACCTAATTAATTTCAGAGGTTTTGGTCTCGATATATTTGACAATAACTAACCCTTCTACAGTGCTCTGATAAACATTCATACAACTCCTTTCATGAAATATGTCTTGAGACACCTCATAAGTATTGCCAGTTGCACCGTCATAGCTTAAAGAAGAGGCATCATCATATCTTCTTTTTCAGTCTTACTGTATTTCTATCACAAGAAAATAAAATCTTTTTGCAATCTACGTTCAAACACATCGTAAAAATTTTGTGAACTTTTCTTTTTCTTTCTCAGTTGGTAAACATTTGAGACCATTGTTTTGTTGAAAAACTTGAAACCTCTTTCTAGAAATGTAGTGTAGAGATCTCAGGAACTCTTAAAACGATACTCCTTTGCATTTAACAATCCCCGTTTTGCAGTTAAATTTCAAAACAATCTAATGACCAAACGCTGACAAAAGTAGATCACAGGAAACTGGAAGATAGTCGCATCGGGGGAAAGAACTTAACTTATAATTAATCCCCATTCCAATCATTAACAAATATTCCAGACGTTGCTAAGACTTTGAAAATACCACACATTAAATTCAAAGAAGGAAGAAAAAGAGAGCTTAAAATTCCCTTTTGGTCAAGGGAATATTAAGCAGAATCTATTGGCTTTTTGTGGGGAAACACAAGGAGTCTGAAAACTAAAATATTTTTGGAGTTCATTGTATGTAATCCTGAGGGAAAAGCTGGACAAACCAACCAAGGCAATTAATAATCAAAGTCGAAAATGGACTTCAATTTGGTTGAAATATTTAATTACGCTGTTCATGTCAAAACATTGAAGTTAAAAGGATATTCATCGCTTTAAAAATATGCAAGATTTTGCACGCAGACATTTTGAATTGTACAAATATAATACAAATTATTTTTCTCATGATGCCAAATTGTGGTAATTTATGTAGTTTGACATTTACTTATTTCGAGTTTTCACCACTTTGCGACCCAAGGTGCCCAATTTTGGGAACTTTTTGCCAAATTTTGGAAATTTCCTCACTATACTATTCATACTAATAAATACTAAAAGGAAATATTCTTCGAGTCCCAGGTAAGACTTCAAACTGCATCCAGGTGTGGAGTTTCGACGTGGGAGAATAAAGTTACCTTTGCCACTATTGTCTCCAGGTCACCCTTAAACTAAGTATAACTGCCAGTTTATTTTTGGGTAAGCGGGACTCTTCAGCCTTAATTGGTATCCCTTAGTGAATAACACTGTGAGGAAAAGAGCCCCCGAAATCGATTTACCTCTTCCTCGCCAAGGTGCAGTGTGCTGGGCCCACCCCGAGAATGGAAACGTCCCGACACTCACTATCTCTACCCCTACCACGGGTTAATTGATCGTGTTTACCTCGGTTTACCAACGAGGAAATGTGAATTGTGCTAGTGGAGCAAGTAAGAAAAATTCGGAAGAAGAGGAGAAGAGTGTGTAAGAGAAAGACAGGAGAAGAAGAACCAAAAGAGGAAAGTATACCAACTTACGTTCGGAATATTGAGTGTGGGTAGCTTGACTGGACGGTGTCGGAAATAGTTGATTTCATGGAAAGGCGGAAGATGCAGATATTCTGTGTTCAAGAGAGGACGTTAAAAGTCTGCTGTCATGGGATTGATAACAGAAGGAATGGTGTGGGAATATTCTTGTAGCTCAGTCTAACTTCAGGTGTGGTAGCAGTATATCAAATGAGTGATAGAGATCTATTGATGAAATGGAAGTCAAAGAAGAGATAATGATCATTGTCAGTGGCTATGCACCGAAAGCAGTATGTGATGAGTTGGTGAAAAAATAGTTATGGAGAATCATAGATGAAACCATAGCAAAGGTACCGAGAAACGAATGAGCGTACATCGGGGCAGACCTCCATGGCCACGCAGGGGAAGGAAACAGAGGAGATGAAGGAAAGATGTGGAAACATGAATGGGTCAATCGAAATGGTGAAGGAAAAGAGATGTCGCAACAAGATCCTACTTGAATATTTTGAAGACCTACTTTGAAAAACCCGATATGCAGTGTGTAACGTATAAAAGTGGGGATAGGCGGGGGCAATTTGACTCCATCTAATGTAAGAGGAGACACTTAAAGGATGTCGGTGATTGCAAGGGAGGCAGAAGATGCTGTAACGAATCAACACAGACTGTTTTAGATGACGTAAAGGACGAGAAAAACCTAAGTAATGATAGGATGGCGAAAAATGAAGGAAAAGGCTTCAAAACAATTATGTAGTGAAATATGAAGAGACTTCAGGGACGTCATTTCCATTGACTTGCCAACTACTTCAGGGGAAAAAAAGATCTGTTCCAATCAAATTTGTTTGAAGGGATATCGTGTAATGGGAAGAGAGGTAAGGAGATCTGGTGTTGGAACGGAAGGGTACAGAAAAGCGTGCAGAAGGAGTAAAAGGTATTTAAGAACTAGAGAAAAGACAGAAAGGGCGATAACAGCAATAAGTACTGGGGAGCAGCAATGAAAACGAAGAAAACAGTAGCCAGAAATAAGATCGAGCCCTATGAGAAACAGTACAGCAACAAGGAGACCAAAGAGGGAAAGAAATCGGTATATCTACTGGGAAAACAGATAAATGGAGCGTCAACGGTCAAACAACATGTGAAAATGATGAAATACAAGAACGCCAATGTGTTGAACATCGACGAAGCCATTTTGAACAGATGGAAAGAGTACTTTGAAAACTGCAAGAATGTAGAAAACCTAAGAGTAGAACGATAAGAAGAAGGGAAAATACAGGAGCGAGAAGCAATGAAGATATGGAAAGAAGAAGTTAAAAAGGGAGTTGATCGGACAAAGAATGGTGAGGCTGTGGTTCTTGATGACATCACAACGGACGTCTAAAAACGCCTTGGTGTCTTTTGATAGACAGTAGGACTAAAACAGAAGTCACCATCAGCAAGGAAATTCGGTTTTATACCAAAATAAAGCACCGTAGATGTTACGTTTGCATTGAAGCTGATGGCGGAAAAGCACAGAGAAAGTCAAAAGGAATCCACTGCTCATTTATTTCCGTGGAAAGGCGCATGAATGAGTTCCAAAGACAGAGGTATGGGATGTTGTGAGAGGAAAGAAGAGTTCCGAGGAGTACTCCCGGTGCGTTCAAGATATGTAAGGAAAATGCAAAACTGAGATCAAATGTGTAGCAGAAAGGACCCAGCCCTTCGTTTAATGTGAAAGTAGACCATCAAATCTCTGCTTTGAGCTTCGTACTATTTCCAATGGTAATGGACACCCAAGTTCATCCAACATGATGTTTGAGGACCACGTGATGTTGGTAAATGCCAGAAAAGAGGAAGAAGAGAGTAAATTTGAAAGGCAGAAGAACACATTGGAGAAGAGAGGCCAGAAAGTCAGTAGATCCAAGACTGTGCTTCTTATGGTTAACAAAATAAATAACAAAACCAAATGCTTCCTCGGAGTAGTGGAAGTGGAGGTCGAAGACTTTAAGTATCTGGAGTGGAGGAAACAAAGTGATGGAGGAAGTGGGATTAAAGTTAAAAAGAGGATACAATCCGGGTGAAGAAGCTAAAAAAAGACAACATGAGTACTGTGTAACAGGAAAATTCTAGTGAAACCAAGGTTAAAGTTTATAAAACAATTATTAGGCCGGCTAGGTTGTATGCTAACTGTATCCATGATTTAAAGCCTAGAAAAGAAGGATACTGCAGAAATGATCACGTTGGTCGACAGGAGAGACGAGAAAGGACATGATTAGGAATGAGATAGTGAAAGGAACCATCAGTGTTGGAGAAATAGCAGGCTGATCGAGAAAGGTTTGGTTGAGATAGTACGAGCATGTACAGAGGAAAGATGATAGGCATTTAGGAAGGAGAGTGATATAGATGGAAGTACCAGGAACGAGAAAGGGAGGCAGAACAAGGAAAGGATAGCTAGACAGTGTAAATGAGGAGACGAGCAGAGTAGGAGTAGAACCAGAAGGCGAACAAGATTGAGCAATGTGGATAAGGAAAATTCTCTGTGGCAACCCCTGAACAAGAGAGCAGCCAAAAGGAAAAGAAGAAGAAGAAATATGAATATTCTTCNGGTTGAGATAGTACGAGCATGTACAGAGGAAAGATGATAGGCATTTAGGAAGGAGAGTGATATAGATGGAAGTACCAGGAACGAGAAAGGGAGGCAGAACAAGGAAAGGATAGCTAGACAGTGTAAATGAGGAGACGAGCAGAGTAGGAGTAGAACCAGAAGGCGAACAAGATTGAGCAATGTGGATAAGGAAAATTCTCTGTGGCAACCCCTGAACAAGAGAGCAGCCAAAAGGAAAAGAAGAAGAAGAAATATGAATATTCTTCATATTGATTTGACTACAATATTTGAAACAGTCTGTTATGGATACTCCAAACTGACTTTCATTTTACTATTAAATTTGAGCGACAGAATTTCAACAAAATAATAAAAATATATTTTCGCAAATTTATATCACTTATAGAACTTCGGTCTTTTACAAGTACATAGTGTAAGAAAAATAGAAGACAGTTCTAAATCTGTACATTTGCCTTGACGATTACTCCAAAATTTTTATCCATACTTATAAACTTACATGAAACAGCACTTGGAGAACCAAAGGAACAATAGAAACTTTCCCTGTTAAATTATGTAACAGCATATATGCAAATAATAGATTCAATAAAAAAACCCTTAAAATAATTGGCTAGTACTAGGTTTGAAATGGTTGTCTTGACTGAATTCTATGACAGTATATGAAAATGAGTTTACACAAGAGGTCAAATAGTATAGGAGCCTCCGACGATGTCAGAAAACTCAAAGCTAAATGGTAAAGAACGTTACCATCTGTAAAAAAGGCGTTGAGTAGATCAGACAATGCATACGACACCATTTGTAAACTAAATACTAAACCAAGGATTTCAAGCTTAAAGAAAAGCAAAGAAATTGAGGACCATTCAAGGCTTACAACAACAATTCAAGTAATAGAACTATAATTGGTATTGAAAGACAAGATGAAAGTGAAAAAGATAGATATCGACGACAATATCTACAGCATGACATTCTGTCATTCTGGCAATTAATCATCGCAATGAAATTATTGTGCGGTATGGTACGAGCGGCAACTTGACAAATGTATTTTGACTGCATCGAACAAAATCTACTACTATAGTAAATAAGGTCATCGCACAAGCTCAATACGAGGACTTATGCCAGGACATGACTGGCCAAAAGTTCTGTATATTGCTTGATGAGTCTACGAACATTGCATGCAAAAAGTTTTTGAGTTAAATAAGAAAATAAAGAGAAGAACATCGTGACAACTTTCGTTAGTCTTATTGAAATCATAAGCGCTGCTGGAGGGGCATTTTTGCTACCTCACAAAGATGCTTAAAGGCCTTAGGTTTAAAACTCTAAGATTGTGTCGGTTATGTAAGCAATGGTGCAGCAGATATAGTCGGTCAGCATTATTCTGTTTGTTAAGAATGGTCATGGAAGCCCCGAATTGCATTCAAATAAAATGCGTACCCCACAATTTGACCTTTTGCGTAAATCATGCTTTCGCATTGACGACATCACATCTGAGGTTCTTCTTAAATACCATTCTACAATGATTTTCGTAAAGTACTATTCAAATAAATGCCTACAAGAATGTCTTTGAGATACTCAGTTCTGACACAAAGAGCTCTACTTTGCTGAATCCATTCAACTAGTACAATAAAACACGCATGCTGGTAAGAAGCAAAGTAATATTCAATATATTGATAGTATTGAGCAAGAGTAATCAAAATTTAGGAATTGAGGGTCAAAAACGCATACGTCTAATCAACAAATGTTCATACAGGCGACATTTTTCAAGAGTACCTTTGTTTCAACAAAAGCTTCATTGATGGGGGTTTATAACAAAAATAGTAATACTTTGACAGTGCAAATATTAATTTTGAAGAGGAGTATATTTTGAAGGCCGTGACATTAACAAAGAACGGTGGTATTGATTATGGGATAACCTTCAAGTCAACAAGGCAAAAGAATGTTTCCATACAAGGCTCCTTGATGCACCATCGAAGCTCAAGAAATTCATACCAAGGTCACAAAATATGTTCGAAGAACTAGCATACCTCCACCATTCATGAATTTTTAATCGGGTTGTTAGGGTTTCACTCCTGAACCTTCCAATGTGGCATCTCATCATCGACAATATGACTGAAATTAACAGGCAATATCGAAATTTCTTACAGCCTAATTGGTAGAAGTTTTCATTTTTAAAGAGGAGATCTCAAAAGAGACAATTCCGTTTGGATCAGGTGTAGCTGAATTTACAAATCTGCTCGGGGAGCATCCTTTTGAAGCTCTCATCAAAGTGTGCATTGTCTTGTCTTACAGCACCCACCAGTAATAAAGAGGTGGAGCAAATACTTTCGTCGGTGACAAGTGTACAGACAAAAACAAGCAACGTGATTGGCTTCAAATTGTGAAATATATTGTAAGGATCAGATCGCATTTGCACTCTGGAGAAAGGTGCTACAACTATTTTGGTGCAATTCCTAAGATAATTAAAGCATTCAGCATATCAGACATGAAGAAGCTAAATGTAACAGATATTGTAGTGTCAGGAAATTTTCTATGTTCACCTGGATACAAAATGCTTTTGAAATAATTCTTCTTTTTTTTTTCAAGATACTCTAATTTTTTAACACCGTGAGAATTTGAGGCAATAAAAGAAGTCTTAGAGCAGTAAAAAACGCTGAAAGCATTTTTAGTTTTCTCATTTAGTGGAGCCCGCTGAAAACGTTTTTCAATTATAGTAACGCCTAGAGATGAATCAGAGCTCCTTTAAGCAGCATAAGTGTGACTGGATACAATTTCTTATGATTTACTTTCAACACGCAGATTTTATTACCAAACACAAAAAGATTGATTGATTACTTTGAAATAAGTCAAGAGGATAACTTTTGTACTAAAGTAGAGTTAGCGTAAATGCTCAGTTTAGCGTCCTGGGTACTTATTTCATATTGTAACCTTTTAGATAGGCGTTAAATCGAGAGTGGTCATTACTCGAGAGGGTCGCTAATAAAATAAATACAATTTTATTGTTTTCATAATTTTTAATATAACACAAAACTTAAGAAACATAATAAAAATAGAAGATAGCAATGCATACGGCGTACGTTTCACGTAAATGTTAATCAATTTCTATGTCAACAAAATCGTTATCTTTGTTATCTTTATCTGATACAAGTAATTTGTTTACAGCCTATTCTACATCCAAATCAGTAAAGGTTACAGAAATATATGGATAGGTTTCACCTTCCAAGTCCTTACAGACTTCCATTTGAGAAATCCACATGTGAAGAGTTTACCCAGCATCTTATTTCTATGTCGATTGGGTAAAAGCTGACAAAATGAATACAAAGTATTCAAACTATACTACCTCAATTCTGCGAAGTTTCAGTTAACCTGAATAGTTGCTTGCTTGCGTGTATGTTAGAGATATGACGAGCAAGGGCATTTGTGTCCCTGTCTTAAAGAAGGATGCAAGAAACATCAATATTTAGTTTTGTTATTTTGAAAGTAAGGACTATTATAGAACAATTATTCAATTTTGGGGGTAAATTTTGGGAAATCAAGCACATGACATATTAACCAATGTTTAGTTCAACCGACATTGGACGTTTACTGTATTGGATTTCTTTTTGGAAAAATAAGTGCTTTCCAACATAATAAGGGGTTGACTGTCAATGGAAATAAAAGAGAGAAAATGGCTTCTAATTAACTGTTGGAAAGTATTAAGCTACACCAGTTTTGTAATTGTGAATAGATCTTGAGTCCTCAAACAGGATGGTTTAGTAGCGACTTTATGGAAAGAGGCCGTAGTATGTAAAAAGAACCCCACGTGGGACTTGTCCTACCAAAGCCCCATATCCTTGGACAACAGTCAAGTCATGTCACATTGATGGAGGCTGCTGTAAGGAAGCTCACGTAAACTCTTTTGACGAAGGTTGTTTTATTGTTGGTAAATCTAGAAAATTGTATAGGAAACCTACTATTAATAACTTTTCTTTGTGTCCTTTAAAGTATTCTTTTCACTTTATACTCCACAGAGTGGTTAGAGTTTCTTTCCCTTGCATTTGTTGTGACTCAGTGCAGATTCAATAGTAACTCAGTGCAGATTCAATAGGTGTCACTCTTTCAGAAGATCAGACACAAGTACTAAATGTCGCTTTTTATTGCCTTGTGTTTTTCTCATTTGCATCAGTTACATCGAGAAAAGATTGTTGGAAGCACTACTTACTCTTAATCTCATAAAATCGAAAACAAAGTAAAAATGGCGGGCAGAAAAATTTTCTTAGATAAAATAGAGTACAGAAGGGGGCCTTCATACCCATCTCCTATAGACCAAACAGTTCCATAATTCAATGAGTCTTCGGGCGCTAAAGTGATTCCTAAAAATTGTTCGTCAAAAACGTTTATAATTAAACCAAAGTAATTCAAACAATTTTTTAATAAAACGAATTTTTTGTTCCTTTCAAGACTTTTACTCAAAACATGCGAACAGCAAGGTGAATTTACCTTCTGTTAGGTCAATGGTGAATGATTTTTGACGTTAAGCAACAAATCGAATAAACGCCTAAGCGCTTAGCATCCCCCAGTCCAGCCAGCAATTTACTGCCTCTAGATGAACTGGTACAGTGCACATATGGTGTATCTAGCTGTCGCAAGGCCCATGTACACTCACAACTCTAAACAGCTATATGGCATCGCTCATTTCACGGGTTACCAAGGAGCGCGTTCCAGCATGACAGGACAGGCTCCGAACCTTGATAAATTGACTACTGTCTCGAAACCTAAGTTACTAAAATGTAAAAGAACATGTCGTATATCAACCGTAGACGAACACTAAACAGAGAATCCCAAACACCAGAGTTAGTCTCATCTGCCAAACTGGACACAATCAGTATCCAATAACATCGACAGTATCATGAAGATGTAGATCTAAAACACACTAATCTTGGAATGTGGTGGATATTAATTACTGTTTTTGCTTGGAAAAAAACCGTCAAGTACCTTTAGCAGCTCTTGCGAGTGTAAAGAAAATTTCTTCAAGAATGATAATCCCTACTTTTAGTGAGAACCCAATTACAAGGATAGTTGCCTGCTACAACCCTACAAACGTATCGAATCCAACAGATGTTTCAGCATTCTATTAAAAGTGGTCTTTTTCTCATACGATCAATACCCAGGCGCAGGCGATTATTAAGTTCATAACGAAGCTACAAATAAATGCATTCCTGCTAAGCCAGAGCGATAACACCCGGTGCCCTGTGAAAAAGAAATCTTAATGTAAAAACGCAAAGATTGGAGGTCTAAAAACAGAAATCCATCAAAATAAAATAAAATGAAATATCAAAAGCGCAAAAAGGTCTTGGGGAAACCTATAAAATTAAACTGAAAAGCAACAAATTGATGAAATTCATTCTGCAGCAAGTAATGAATGATCCTCTTTGGCTTGGAAATCCGTAAACAGCATGAGTGGAAGGGATAAACCCACTTAATTAAAAAAAAGGGTACATCCCAGGTAGAAAGATTAAACAAATGGAAAAACCATTAAAAATCCCTACTGGGTATCACTTTTTTTGCAGTAGGGCGTACAATCAAAGTGAAGTTGTAGCATGAATAAAAGAATGAATTCTTTCCTTTTTCCGAAAAGGAGATTTGTCAACAACATATATTTACAGACTTTATCCTGACATGTATTGCTGCAAAGATCTACAACACAATGTTACGTAATAAAATCCAGCCTAAAATCGAAAAAACCTTTCTACCCAATCAAAATAGCTTTTAAAAAATTCGTTCTTTATTAAGACACATTTTCTCTGCACCTAGAGACTTGGACATAGTCAGAGCAAAAAATCATAAGGGCTCAATAATTTTTGTAGATTTTTTAAGCCTTTCGATTCCATTCACCGAACTAACATGCGGGACATTATGAAATGGTACAGATTATCAACAAAGACAACCTACACTATTATGATGCTGTATAAAAATAACAGTTCCATGCTGAGATCTCTCGGTGGAGATATTTATTTGTTTACAATGGAAAATGATGTTTTCCAAGGAGATACACTGGCTTCTCTTCTGTTTGTAATAACATCTGATTTTGTGTTACGCATTCACTGTTCCTCCAAACTAATTTTGGCTTTATCTTGTAAAATGCAAAGAGAGAAAGGTGCCATCTGCAAAACTAGTTGATGTAGAACTGGAGATGCAACGTCAGATGCAGAGGCACTCCTGTCGTGTCTTTTAACAATATCAACAACAGTTGGATCATGGAACAATTCAAACAAAACTGAAATCATGAGCTTCAACCAACATAGAGCAAGAGCACAGGAAGGGAAATAGCTGAAAGAAGTTGAAAATTTCAAATAGCTGGGGGAAAAAGTCGCTTCAAGTCAAAATGATTTAATAACTCGCACTCGCTAAAAGTCGGGTAAGGGTCAACAGTTCCTATACTGAGAGTTTTGATGTGGGTGTTGGGGTTCATCAGGGATCTGTAATAAGTCCACTGCTTTTTATTTGTGTTTTGGAAGCACTGTCAAGAGAGTTTCGAAAGGGTTTCCCAGAGGAATTGCTATATGCAAATGACCTGGTTCTCTCCAGTGAGACATTGGATGGTCTACTTGCTAAGTTAGAGACTTGGAAGAAGGGTTTGGAAGGTAAAGGTTTGAGAGTGAACATGGGCAAGACAAAAGTGATGGTCAGTGGTTGCAATTTAGGAAAGCCATTGGAGAAAGGAAAGTTTCCCTGTTCAGTCTGTGGGAAGGGAGTTGGGAGCAACTCAATCTATTGTGGTACTTGCAAGCACTGGGTACATAAACGGTGCAGTGGAATAAAGGGCAAACTGACAGAAACTAACCGTTTTAGCTGCAAGAGGTGCATAGAAGGAGAGGCAACCTGTGACTTAGACCTACATAAAGTGCATTTGGAGGATGAGGATATTGAGGTTGTCCAGAAGTTTTGCTACCTTGGTGACACCCTTGGAGCTGAGGGGGGAGCTGGTGCAAGTGTTACAGCAAGGGTTAACAGTGGATGGAGTAAGTTCAGGGAGCTGATGCCATTGTTAACCAGCAGAGCTCTGCCATTACCTACCAAAGGTAGAGTCTACCAGGCATGTGTACGTAGCACAATGATGTATGGCAGTGAAACTTGGCCAGTGAAAGCTGAAGATGTCAGCCGCATGGAGCGGAATGACATGAGAATGATAAGATGGATGTGCAACGTAAGTCTAAAGGACAGGCTCAGTTCTAATGAACTCAGAAGGAGATTGAATCTGGACAGTATTGGCAGCTGTATGCAGAATAGGAGGCTTCGTTGGTTTGGTCATGTGGAGAGAATGGACAAGAATGCTTGGACAAGTAGATGCAGAACAATCAAGGTGACAGGAACCACTGGCAGAGGAAGACCAAAGAAAACATGGGAGGAAGTGATAAGGATGGATCTGAAAGAAAAAGGTGTCAGCAAAGACCTGGTGAAGGATAGGATAACTTGGAAGTCAATTTCAAGAAATCGTCCAACACATGCTAGCATGTAAAACGGACGTTAAACCGAATATGATGATGGTGATGATGACTCGTAAGGCTTGGGTTGTTCTGAAAAACGTAAAGATAAACTGGACATCTTCTCTTTCAAAAAAATAAAGAGAATTTTTTTCAGAGTTGTTGTAGAATCAGTCCTTCTAAAGATATCTGAAGCCTGGATATAGGCAAAATGTATGGAAAATAAGCTAAGTGGTACCAGGCTTTTGACAATTGTACAAAACAAGTCCGAGAGATAGAATTCAACAAAGAAGAACTGTATGGAAACAGTTCTCCAATAATAACCAAAGAATATCACTTAAATATAACAGTCACTGTCATCGAAGTAAGAACAAACTTGCAAGCGATTTTCTACTGTGGAAGCCAAGCCATGGGCATACTACTGCTCGAGGATTCATACAAGACATGTGTAGATCACTTTGTAATGAGATTGATTTAATATTGGCAAATCTGTCGACTCTGATGGATGATAGAGTTCAATCAGTAAGTAAGTTGGTGCAAAGATTTATAGTTTGTCATAAATTTTCCAATCAGATTTGATGTGTTTTGTCACTGAAACATCACCATATTAACCCTGCGTTACTTTTCTGGCTAATATTCCATGCTATCTTGACCTTCGTTTTCATGATTTTTCGTGATTTCTAATTGAAAGAGATTAGTCTAAGTTAGGTTTGAAGAAGGATGGGGATACTGGGTTTGCACGTAAATTCGTAGAAATTCTCATTAGAATTATAGCGTATCACTTTGTTTTTCATATAAAATAACATTTTTTATGAAATAGGCATTAGCAAGGAATTTACCGCCTTGTGAGTCATATCCTTGGTTACTGAACAATTGAACTGGTTTATCATATTTTGGGAATAAAAGGAGTATTGTATATAGAAAAACTTTTGACTGATCTGGGAACGACTCATTCCTAACTGGTGAATTATTTCCAACCTTTACTTCAAATGATCCTGAAATCCTGTTGTTTGCTTTAGAACCCCTTTTAACTGTGATTCTAAAAGCCTATACTGAGTCTACCACAGAAATAAAAGCAAAGGCTTCTAACATTTCCTTATTTTGCTAATGCAGTCATCCCCATCGTTGATGCTTAACTTGGATAAACTGTTCTTGGCTTTTAAAGAATTTCTGCCCTATTCTTGAATTGTTGACATTGACATTTTCATTCATTTATTATTACTAGAATATATTGAAACAACATAATACACCTCCGTTTTACTAACCAAGAAGTAAGTTCCGTTAAATTAGTTTGTAATCTGGAATCCTTTTGAGGTCTGATAGATTTTTAATGTCAAAAAGAGCGATTTCTTGTCAAGAAAATAGTTTTCACTATGGTAAATTAAATGTTCTTTGTTTAAAAGCCTAAATTACACTCGATGACGTTGTTTCCGAGAGTCTCTTTTCACCGAACACGTTTATATCTTTTAAATTAACCTTTATAAGTTTAGGTTCAAAAGGTTTTGACAGCCCTTACAAACACATTTATAGTACCATTGACCCAATTCCCAACCTCAAAGAGCCCTGTCTTTAGTTTTTGAGAAAGACAGAACGATTCATTTCAGTGCCTTGAAATAGAATGCTTTTGTGTGCCCTTATCGTGACACAATAATGATTCGTCTTCCGCATGAAGTTAGAGCTATTTCGTGTATTGCCAAAATTAGTGAATACCAGCTCCTTGGGTCTTCCAAATTATTGAATACTGCACCACATTAAAAGTCTTGGGTATGCCTTAACTGATCGGGTTCAATCCTTATAAAGGGTTGAAAGCAATGATCTCCCACGTTGTTCCGTGTTTTGCAGTTCTCTCTAAACTTTTAGATTTCAATCTAGTCTAGTCATCGATACTAGTAGACTTCTATGCCTTGCTCAACTCTATTTCCCATTAATCTTGCCACCCACTAGAGTACATTGGAGGTTGTCTCTGTGGATTATATGGCAAAGATATAACAAAGTTCTCTTTTTAACATAATTTATTATTGATTTTCTACTTTGTGCGTTATCTAGCACTTCAATGTTAGTAAACTTTTCTATCCATGTAATCCTTGATATCGGTCCGTAGCACTATATTTCGAAGGCTCAATTTTGTTATTTAATCTTTTTAAGTATTTATTGGTGTCACAATCATACATAAGAGAACAAATAGCACTTTGGAAAGTTGCTAAATCAATCCTCTTTGATGTTAGCACTTCATACATTTCAGTGAAAGCTGTTCTGTCTTTTCCAATACGCTATATTATTTTACTGTCGTATTTTCTATGATCTGTGATTAATTGCCCAATGTACTTCAATCTAGTGACCTGTTCAATGACATCTTCATCTATTGTGATTGAAACTGTCGTTTGTTACTACTGGGACCCTCGTAACAGGGGCGGTGTAAAAGCCTCCACTTATTGCTTATTTAAAGATTTTAATTAGGGAAAATTTCCTTATGGTTAAACCTGTAGACTTATTTTATATACACAGATGACCGTTGTATATATACGAACCTCGACAGAGAGAATTATAATTAATTTGAAAATTACCACACGACTGCTGATGTACAATAACAAAAATGGTAAGCTCTTTAATAGCTGAGGTGCAAGGCTAGATTTAGGCATGAGCAATACTGGTAGTCGCCCAGAGCACATACATTTTAGCCCCCTGCAACCAAAATGAAGTCGAACTTTTCTTTTGATCCCATGGCTAATATTATAGTCCTGGGAATGACGTTAAACTATATCTTTCATTGCCTTATGAGCGGGTTGACAAACCATAGGCTAGGTCCACCGCTTATAACTGGTGATTAGTGTAAGGAAAAGCATCCTGCCGAAAAAACATCTGCCAAAATAAAAAGGGAATGCAAAATCAAAACAAAATCATTCCGGATAGATCAAGGATCTGATCAACAACGACCGCCTGTACTGTGGGTCACCAGCATGGTCATGAAAATAACGCTTCTGGTAGAAATGCATGCTCGAGACGTACAAGGGAATATATTCGAGTAAGGAAGAAGCGAAGTAGGAAGAGAGAACAGATGAAGGAAGTGAACATGAAAGTAGCGATCCTTAATGTCGGTACAATGACCGGAAAGTCAAGAGAATTTGTAGATTTCTTGTAAAGAAGGAACATAGGTGTATTGTGTGTCCAGAAATCTAAATGAAAAAGGGAGAAAGCCAGAGAAATCGGAGGTTGCTACGAAGTATATTACTACAGAACAGAAAACAAAAGAAATAGGGTTAGTATCTTACTTGAGCGAAGCATAGTTGGAAACATGAAAGAAGTTTGCCGAATTAGTGAGAGAATCATGAGAATGGGACTGAACATAAATGACTTTCAGACTACCATCAGTGCCTATGTACCAGGCAGAGGATGCGAGGATTTTGAAAAGGAAGAATTCTGGAAAGAATTAAATGCCACCATGGCATATGTATTGTAGGAAGCCAGCGTATTCGTCGGCGCAAATTTGAATGCCCATGTTGGCGAAGGTAACACCGGGGAAGAAAAGGTGACGGCAAGGTATGGTTGGGGGACAAGAAACGAAGGAGAAGAAAAAGTGGTAGATTTTACACCATGTCATTAGATTGCTATTACCAACACCCACTTCTTGAAAACTAAAAAACAAAGAATCAATCACACATTGCAGCGGAAACAGCCAAACACAGGTCGCCTCCATTCTATATAAGAGAAGACGCCTTAAGGAACTAGTAGACTGAGTAGCAGTAGCAGAAAAATGTATCACAGTCAGCAGCGACTAGTTGTTAGTGGGGCAAAGAATAGAGGGAGGCGAGAGAGGGCATGTAAAACTGAACCAAAGATCAGATGGCGGAAGTTAATAAAACAGGACTATTAACATAGCTTTGTTTGGAGCGTTAAAAAGGAACTTGGCAAGGTGTTTCCAGTAGACTTGGAAATTAAGGTTGAAGGAATCATGAGAATTGCCAATGAGAACCTTGAAGAAACATCTGGATAATTGAAACTAAGCAAGAACACTTGGTGGTGCAACGATGAAGTACAGGACTGTGTTAGGAAGAAGAGACATAATGAAATGGAATAACTCTGAAAATAATGACCTCAAAAGAGAATTTTGTAATGCCAGCAAGGAAGCAAAGGGGAGCAGGGCAAAAGCAAAGTATGAGGCTTGAAAGAAGCTGTACAACAAACTCGAAACAACTGAATGACAGAGAATGGCATTGCGAAACCCTTTGATCGGGCATCTATGCAACACATACAAATGAAAAAAGACGAACAGGGGGAAAATCTGACATAGAGATGGACATCCCGAGGAGATGGAAAGAGAATCATGAAAAGCTTATGAATGAGGAGAATGCAAGGGAAAGTAAGGGTGAAGTTGAAGAGATTCTCCAAGGCCCTGTTGGGAAGACCAGCAAATAAGAGATGAAACCAGCATTAGATCAGACGAAAAATGGAAAGATCAGTAGATCAAGACGGTATCCAGGATGAAGTATGAAAATGCCTGGAAAATAGTGCCCTTGCTTTTCCGACGTCAATGTTCAACGACATTTTGAAGAGTGAGCACATGTCGGATGAATAACGGACGAGTATGCACGTACCTGCTTTTTTTAATAAGGGAGGTATGCAGAACTGTTCCAACTACAGGGGGATAAAGTTTAAGAGTCACACCATAAAAATTTGTGAGAGAGTGATCAGCAGAAGGATTCGGAGGGAGGTCGCAATCACTGAGGAACAGTTCGCATTTATATCTAAGAGGAGTACAACAGATGCCATTTCTTATTGCTCATATCAACGGAAAATTATCAACAAGGGCAGAGCGAGCTTCATTTTGTGTTCATTGCCCTCACAAAGGCTTATAATTGAGTATCCCGAAAGGAAATATGGCTCTGTATGATGAAAGAGGTATAACAGAGAAATATGTAAAATGTGTACAGGATATGCTTGCTGGCTTCGAGACAGTTGCAAAGTACAAAGCTGGGAAGACAGAGATATTTAAGCTTAAAGTGGGCCTACATCAGGGGTAGGGCATTGATCCCATTCCTTTTTTAGGTAGTCATGGAAGTGCTTACTGACCCATCTTGCGACCCAGAAGAAAGGGAAGACGAATTGAAGAGTTGAAGGGAAGCCTTGGAAAATGAGGAATGAAGGTTATTCGATCCCAAACAATGTACTTGTGCATTAACAAAGCAGCCAACCTTCCACCGATCATAAACACTGGTCTGGACGTTCCAGACGTGACAGAATTCAAGTACCTAGGGTGACTTTAAAAAATGACGGAGGTAGTAACAAAGAGGTAAAGAAAAGGATCCAGCTGAATGGAATAGTTGGCAAAATACCACAGCGGTGCTGTTTTGAAACAGAGTTTTGGTGAAAGTGAAGGGCAGGAGGTGGAAAAGAGGACGGCAAAAATACAAATGGATGGTTAACATCACGGTCGACATGACAAAAAGGGACTTCGGAGCAAGGACAGCTGAGACCGAGCCTTGTGGAGATAAAAAGTTTCCTGTAAAAAAAAAATGAAAAAGAAGAAGAAGAACAATAAGAAAGCAAAGTCTAATTCGCTGTTGTGGAAAAGAGGCTTTTCTGACTAGAAACATTCCAGCAGGCTGAAAGAACACGAAGTGTCTAATGAAGAACTTTATAATGATTGTGTGGTGAAGTTTGCTTCCATTGAAAAAGAAATTGATCGGATGGACTGAAGTTGTGATAAAGGACAAACAAATCAAGACATACTAGTGACTTTTGCTACCAATAATTATTAGCTCCTAGATAATTGTAAAAGGGCGGAAATTATTCCAAAATTCCTGAAATTCAGAATATCCACTAATGGATGCTTTGACGACAAAAGCGTAAGGAACTTCCAGCTTCAGCTGCTAAGTAAGGAACTAGTGAGAGCAAAAAATGACCTCAAAACCATGGACCAGAAGCTCGACACGAGACGTGAACAGTTAAGAGCTTTAACGCCAACTAACTAACTACCTTCTATCATTCGGCACACTCATATCACCAGAAGTCAAGTGCGCCAGGAACAATTGAGAGTGCATAACAAGAAGCTGACAAAGTTATTAGAGGAACAGTAACGACCCCTGTTTAACGTAAAGAATACAGTAGTTTTATATGGCCTAGAGAAGTCCCCGCCATCGTATGTAATACAGACTTTATCTCTTGGTCCCAAGAATGCTGTACTTGATCGTTTTGACCCCAAGGATATTCTCATTGAAGTTGATGGACTGTTGAATCATTGTGAAAATAAGAACATTTCGAATGAGATTATGACTGATAACAATGTGAAAACAATAAACTATATTAAGAAATGCAAATAGATGAAGCCGACTAGAAACATCATAATAACTCAGAAGTATCTGAAGGAAAATAGCTTACTCGCAATCCCATTTGACAAAGGAGTGGGTATAATGCTTGATGAAGAAAGAAACATATCACGAGAAAATGAATGTCACCATAAAACTCCCTCAGTTTGAAAAGATCAAGAACAAAAGGAATAATGCAAAATCTCCAGTGCTGAAAGAAGAGGAGAGAGTTACAGAGATCCTCAAGAAACTAGTTGATGATGGATTTATTGATGAGATCCTATACGAATCCATGAGACCGAAGGGTAGCCAGCCTGCTCGCCTCTATGGGTTAGCCAAAGTCCATAAGAAGAACATTCCTGTCCATCCAGTTCTATCTACGCCGGGATCGGCATACCATAAGGCTGCTGTAAAAGTGACTGAGTGGCTCTCTGTCGTCCCAAAATGTAAAATCAACTCATCAACCAAATCTGTGTGTGACAAACTGAAAATTGTACAACTCGCTGAGGATGAAATAATTATTAGCTTCGATGTCTCCTCACTGTACACCAACGTACCTGTAATAGAAGGTATATTGTTCTGTGCAGATCAGTTATTCTCCGAGCAAGAAGACAAGAGACCTCCTGTGTCGAAAAAGACTTTCATCAGGCTGGCAAAAATAGCATCATGTGATGTTGTTATGTCAACGCATGACGGTTGCTACAGACAGAAGGATGACCTAGCCATGGGCAGCCCACCAGCCCCACACCTTGCCAATAGATGGCTCAGCCAGTTTGAGGAAACCATTAAAGGCGAGGCGCAGCTCTATGAACGATATGTGGATGATATCCTCAGAGAGATTAAGAAATCAGAGTCAGCTGGGAAACTCAGAGAAATCAACCACCTCCATCCGAATCTCAAATTCACCACGGAGATCGAGCAACAACTATCACAAAATTATCCAAGAGAGCTTTCCTACTTAGATATGAAAATAATACATGAACATAACCAGGAAAAACTGTCATCAACATTGTATAACAAGCCAACGGACACGGATTTGATTCTCAACTACCACGCTCTTGCCCCTAAACGATACGTTTCAGGCTTTGTTCACCGAATTCACCGTTTGTGAAACTCCTGGCAGTACATAGATGAGAGTCTAGAAAAAGCCAAACGCATCTTGGAGCTCAATTAATACCATCCTACATTCTATGAAACAATAATCAAAGATACACTGGAGAAAATAATCAGATCTAATGTTGTTGAGGATATAAGTAGCTCTGAGTCCACGCAGCAGTCCAACACTTAATCAGATAAAATCCCTCTGATAGTCCAATACCGTGAAAAGTGTACTGAAGACTATGCACGCGCCTTACACAAGGCAAATACCCCCTGTATCATAGTCATGGCTCTCAGAAAATTCAAAACTGTTCTACCTTACCTTAAACTACCTACGGAGAAGATGCTCAAGAGCGGGATTGTCTACAAGTTAACATGTCCAGGCTGCTCTGCCTGCTATGTTGGAGTGACCACCCGACATATTCAAAGAACACCTTCAAAGGGCAGGACCTATGAGACTCCATCTTGAACTCTGTGATTCCACCTTAACAGAAGAAAATGTAGACATTTTAAAATCATCAGCTAGAGGAAAGAATCATTTTTTAACTTTAGAAGCTTTGCTTATCCGGGAGTTGAAGCCTGAAATAATTACGAAGGATGAGTGGAGGTCACGAGAACTTAAGATTAAGTTGTAGTCAAATTCTTGACCCTTAATCATCATTTGTTTCTATTGCAGATGCAGTAGAATTGGCTCTTAGTTGTTAGTCTCTGTACACTATGTCTTTTGTCATATTTTAATCTCATAAGTGTTTTGCGGTTTGTTTTGGATTGCCTGAAGATGAATGTAAACTCGAAAAATTTTGTAAACAACGAGTGTTGATTCCTTCTCTACATAAAAATTATTAGTGTTCTAAAGTTCTTATGTGGCCGAGCATTGGACATTAGAGAACATAATGAAAGTATTGGTTCACACGATAATGGTAAATTTCTGGGGATAATAGAATGGTTGGCAAAATATGACAATCTCTTAGAAACCACATTGAAAACCATGCTAGTAGTGGTAGTGGTCATATCTGTCATCTATCGTCTTCATTTACAGAGGAACTTGTTCAGGAGATTGAAAAGTAGGTTTTGAACGAAATTATTCCTCGTATAAAGGAATCGAAATATTATACGGTGTCAATGGACAGTATCCCTGAGGAAAGCCACATCCGAATAATTGATGTTGGAATTTTGTTAAAAGAAAGGTACTGCACCTGTTGAACGTTTTGTTAATTTTTTTCCTAACTAGAGTCACAAGTCAAAGATATATTTTATGTCTTAACTATATTTCTTACTAAAAGCGGTATTTGACTTGTTGATTGTAAAGGGCATTCATAAAACAATGCCTCAGTAATAAGCGGGCACTGCAGTGGACTGCAGGCTAAGCTCCTGCAAGCAAATAATTTAGAATTTTGGTTCCCATGTGCTGGTCATTCATTCAATCTTGTCGGAAAGGCTGATCCTGAGTGCACTCCAATGTCTGTCGAATTTTTTGTTTTCTTGAAACATAATATGTTTTTTCTACAGCATAGACCAAGCGATATGAAATTTTACCGTCAGCTTGAAGAAACGTGATAGAGTGTCAGAGCCTACGCAGCCAGGGCACTTGTGTCTGGTTATTTCCAGATAGGCAGCGCATTAAAACAGGTAGCTAGTGGTAATGACGAGCTTTCTTGCAAGTGAAATGACGCAGAAGGACTTAGCAAAAGGTGTGCAATCAGAAAATTGGAATTTATTCTGTGATCTGGAATGAACTGCAAGAAAGGATAGATCGAATAAACCATATATTGCAAAATCCAAATATAGGTTTGCCTAGTGCTGTTGCAGCAGTAGAGTCACTGAAGGCATTTGTTGAATCTAAATGGGAAAACTTTTATAAGTTTGGTGAAGAATGGAAAACACTTCAGGTACTTCTAACTACAGTAGACTCTCGCTAATTCCAACTTCTATTTATCGAATCTTTCTATAATTCGAACGAAATCTCAGTCACCGTCAGTTTTCCTTAGGAAACTCTAATAAAACACTTTCTACTATTCGAATTTCTGTAATTCGAAACTTTCTATAATTCGAACAATTTTTCGTCCCCCTTCAGACAAATTATCTCGCTAATTCGAATTTTGAATGCGTAGATGGGGCTTAAACTCATTCGAATGCCATGAAAAATTCGAAATTTCCATTTCGAATGTTTTTGAAAAGTTTTGTTTTTGAATTCGTGAATGATCGTATTTCGATCGAAAATGGGCAAGAGAAAACACGACGACAGAAGGCTAGAGATTAAATATAAAGCTTTGGTTGAATTGGAGAAGGGGAAAACGAACAAAGATGTGGCAAAACTTTTTGATATACCTCCCAACACGTTATCTACATGGAAGAAAAACAAGGAAAAGATCTTCAAGGCATTCAAAAATCAAAATGCTGGTCAATCAAAACGACTCAAAGAAAACACTTACGAACAACTCAATCAGGCAGTTCTTAAATGGTTCACTCGTATCAGAAGTGAAAATGTACCAGCGAGTGGGATTCTTATCAAAGAAAAGGCTTTGTACTTCGCTAAAGAACTGAAATTGGAGAAATTTCAAGCTTCAGAAGGATGGTTAGATAAGTGGAAGAAAAGGTTAGTATAGTTTTTTTCTTTACTTTCTTTATCTTCAATAAACTGGTAAATTATTACAATAATTCAGGCAGCTCTTTTTTAAGAATTTTGAGGTACTTCTCTTCTGCTGTAAATATGAGACGAGATGGCACTTTCATTCCTAGACCGTCGTTCTGATTTACAACTTTGCTGACGATTTCCACCTGGCATTTATTGTCTTTGCTTGCTTTTAAAAAATAGAAAATTGTCTTTGCAAATTTACCAGATTTCCCAAGAGGGAGATGTCCAATGACTTGCTTCTTCCCTTTTTGAAAAGTTGCCACGGCGTATTTATCCATTGAGTTGTTTGGCTGCATAAATGCATCCAAATGTTCACCGATAGTTGGTGTCCATCTTTCTTTATAAACATGGTGCCCCATAACAAATGCCTCAATTTCATAACTCTTCAGTAAGATTATTGGCATTGAACCAACTTCTAACATCTCTTGAATCGTTGGTTTTTCCGCAGCCATGCTTACAGAAGGCACAAAGCAAAGAAAGAAAAAATACTCTCGCTAACAATAACTTATGCCGTCTAATTTAGATGTCATTGCATTGTATGAAAACGGGGAATTTATTTCTTTATTTCTTTCCATTTTTAGGTATGGAATCTCCTTCAAAACGATTTCAGGGGAATCAAATTCGGTTACGGATGAAATGACGGCGCCGTGGAACGAAACGACCTTACCAACCATTCTCTCAAGATACCCGCTTGAAAACATTTTTAATGCGGATGAATTCGGCCTTTTTTACAACTGCCTCCCGGACAAAACGTATCATTTCAAGAAGGAGAAGTGTAGCGGTGGAAAGCATAGCAAGGTTCGTCTTACAGGAATGGCGGCTGGCAATGCAAAAGGTGAGAGGCTCCAAATGTTCACTATTGGCAAGTCGAAAAATCCCAGGTGCTTCAAAGGGGTAAAGAGTCTTCCGTGTCGCTATAGATCCCAACAGAAAAGCTGGATGTCATCCGAAATCTTCGAGGAATGGGTAAAAGAAATCGATCGCAGTTTTGGGAAAAAGAAGAGAAAGATAGCTCTAATTGTGGATAATTGCCCGGCCCACCCCCACGTCGAGAAGCTTGAATGGGTCGAGCTCATTTTTCTGCCACCCAACACCACTTCAATGACCCAACCAATGGACCAAGGGGTCATTCGATCGCTTAAAGCAAAATACCGCAAGCTTGCCGTCCAAAAGCACCTTGAGCAGTTGGATAAAGGAAATGGATTTTTGAAGTTTTCAATTTTGACCGCTACGACAATGCTTAACAAAGCATTGAACGCCATCCCTGATCAAACATTTGAGAATTGTTTCAAGAAATCTGGCATTTCAGATGGATCAGTTGAGAAAGCCTTGAATGATAGCGATGATCCATTCCAGAGCCTTGACGTAGAGGTTGAAGAAAACACAATCAGCGCTACAGAGTGATCTGCAAAAGTTAAGCGAAAAGTTCAATGTCAGTGTTGACATTACAGCAGACGAATTGGTTGATTTGGATTCGGATGTTTCTGTTTCTGGAGTTCTGTCTGACGCAGACATCATCAATGACGTCATCGGGTGCGTCGAGATCGAAGATGATGAATCAGAGGATGAGGATGTTCCCGAAGAAGATATCAGATTGAGTAAGCCTTCCTATGCGGAAGTCGTGAAAGCCATTTCGATTGTCGAGAGTTACAGCGTTTTTACGACCTTTGGTGATGATCTCCGGAAAACACTTTCTGATGCCACACGGATTGTGGAAAGGGCTCACATCGCGAACACAAAACAATCAAATATTGATCAATTTTTCCAAAGATTTTCCAATTTTTTTCTACAGAAAAGATATTACTGATACTCCTGAAATCATTTTTGTCACTTTTTGATCTTTCTAATTTCTCTCCGTAATTCGATTTTTAGCTAGCTTAAGTCGATAATTTGAATTAGAGCGACTTTCTATAATTCGAATCTTTCTGTAATTCGAATAAGTTATTTTCCCCCTTGAAATTCGAATTAGCGAGAGTCTACTGTATCAGGAAGACCACCGTCATTGCACACGAAATTCAAATGTTAGACTCCAGCCACTGGATTATTTGAAGTCAACAGAGGGAGGAATGTCTCCATCACAATGGTTTCATAAAAATGAAATTTTTCTGGTAATTGACAAATTTGTTTTGTAGCTGGAGCAACGCTTGGTAGCACATTACAATTTGTCTTCTCTTTCCGTATTTATAACTACGTTAAAAGAGTTAACTGGAGATGTAGTAGAAGAAGCATTCAGAAAGATCACTGGCATAAACACAGATGATCTCGGTCAAGGATGTGTCGCTGAACTGGTACATTTTTCAAATTCCTCATCAATTTTCAAAGCAGGGTAAAGTGAAAGGACGGTAAGACCAAAGGCTCCATTGGAAAAAATGCTCCGTATGTATCTTGCGTTGATGACAAATTGTTCAGGAGAACTTTCTTTTTCCACAATGAAATTGATTAAGAATCTCCTGCGGTCCGTTATGGGAAGGGAACGTCTGAGTAACTCAGTTCTTCTGAGCATTGAGTATGATATTCAGTGTGAACCCGACTTCATATCACCCATTGCGAATTTTCCGAATAGAAAGGCTTGCAAAGTTTCAAAATTGGCAGTTTAGCTTTTAATTGGCCTTTGCTATGAATGAAAATGTTGTGACTTTGCAGCTTAGATTTTTGTTTACTTTTTCTTATATATTTCAAAAACAAAATCAGTTCCTCTTGTGGTTTTTGTTATATCACTGGTTGAACAAGGCCCTCAATAAACCCGATCGCCCATAGGCCACTGCACTATAAAATTCTGCCCTGGTTCGGCGTATAATATACACGTATGTGTAAAGCTCTACATAATCGAGCCTTGTAAGTTCTGTAATTTGTATTACTTTTGGTCCAGTGACCAAATTGCATAGCACCAAAGCAAACCAGAACGATTAATATATTTTTATTCTTGGGGGTTGAATAACGTGAAAATCCTAAATTTCCAGGAGCTTTGCTCTGGCGAGGCACCTGAGAAGTTTCAAATGTGGTCAAGAACTGCTGGTTCCATGGCACTCCAAGTTTTTGTTACTATTTTGCTTGAATTGTGACAATTGTACCAGTTACATTTAATCTCAGCGCAACAACATCTTGAAAAAAACAGTGTCAAGTGCATCGTCGAATTCAAATAACTTTTTATTCAGCATATTATGCTACAATAAAAACAACCACAAAAAGAACAAGACAAAAACTCGAAATAACTTTCAAATAAATGGGTATTTGTGATTGAAGTCTTCTACAAAAATCGTGTGTTTTTTTTCATGATTTCATGACATTTCAGGCTAACAGTTTTCTTGGTCTCCAACCTCCCTTTGTAATTCAGAATTTTTAAGTAGCACTGCGCAGGCGTGTAAATGATCATTTCTATTCTACTTCCAGTTGACTTGATTGCATAGCTGTGGTTATTTAGACAGGAATTCTTCGTCGATTTGCAACGCTTTGTGTAGTAGTTACCGAAAACAAGTAGTTTGGTTTTATGAAATAAACAAGTTAGTTTGATAGATTTAATATGAAGAGGAGAGCTTTAGATGCCTCCAAGCTGCGGAGGCCCATTCGACGTTCACGGATAACAGATTCAGTCCATTGCAGGTGTGTGGATTTTATAAAAAATGGCCATTTCAGTTGTTTTCTCCGCCATGTTCCGTTGAGAGGGAAAACCAAATTGTTTGGATTTTGCTTCTTGGTCTAAGGCTACTCCTATTTACATGTACAGTTTTAGTCCATGGTGGTGTTTGAACGGATATCAAGACTTGAAAAAGTTACTTTGTCTGCATTCGTACCAATGTTAAGCAACTTTACTTTCAAATTTGCGTAGCCCTCTTAAAATATAAGATACATTTACACATTTTGTGTTGTTGCTCTCTTAAGGGCATACTGCCTTGGATGTTACCCGTGTCGACACCGTATTGTAACAGCTTTTCGTAGCGAGACGTGCTGTGCATATGTCACTGTTTTTGTTGCCTGTAGAAGACACTGTTTTCGTTGTCGTCTCTTGGTTTCAAAACTGCATCGATTGTTTTTGTATATTTTAAGTGTGGAGTCAGAAGTGAAGACCAGGAGCTTATACAAGTGTGCTCAGGGTAAATAATATGAGGGATGAAAGAAAACACAGTATTCCCTCACCGCTTACGTCAGGAAAGTAGAAAGGCGACTACGTTAGTATGTTTTCATAACTCGCATTCGAACCAAGGGTATTGTCATCTTGGTGACACTTTATTCGCTCTAACACTGACAAGTTAAATCGACTTACCACAGAGGTATATCTTGTGGGATGATCGTGGTGTGGAGGGGAAAAGTAAGGCACTCGTGTACCGATCGTAATTAGTGGTGATTTTTCATGCAGAAGTCCGAGAGTTCTCTTTGTGCAGTGGATCATATATTTCGTATTCCAACTACCTTCTTGTTCTGCAAATTCTTTTGTTCTGGCATTGGTATTGATTAAGGTCTTACTACTTTTTTACTGCAGTGGCGTCTTGTGGCTTTGTCCTGTAAACTTTGTATCATTATCGTGTACTTTTATCTCGTTATAATTTTTGTTACCCAACTCATCACCCAGTAATTATCAGTCGTTTCATTTTTAAATCTCTGTTTGTTCACAGTTGGTTGCTGTATCTGAGATTCTTTTTAGTATGGATTCTTGTTATAACAATGGACTTCCTCTTGGAATTTCGATTTGAGTTTTTGTGGCCGTTTTGGTTAATGTTGCGGAGCACATACGATTCATTCAGATATCAAGGTTTGGTAAGTTAGCAGATATTTAATACTGCTTTCTTTGTTATTCAAGTTATGACGTACTTACAGGTAAAGAGGTACTAGTTCTGTTTATTTGTTTCAGAAAATTAAGGTATTTGGTCAGTGTAGTGGTAAAAATAGGATTTGACTTTGTTATACACGGATTTCGTACACATTAACCTACGAGTATTTCCAAGAATTAGATTTCACTCAAATTTGCTCGACCCTAACTAAGTGGCCTAATTGCGCATATGAGTTAACTGACCTATTAGAATTATTATATTTTGTATTTTAATCATAGTTGTTTTAGACCAGTGTATTGACACAGTTCTGTTAACGTTGTATTATTGACCTCGTTGTACGAATGCCAAATAACTGGGTATTCAGATTCAGACACTCATGAAATATGCAGGTTTTTGCTTACCGTAAGATTTTCAGCCCAGATAACATGTGGAAAGAAAGAGTTCAAATTATCTGTCGAAAATGATCCAACGAAGAATGATATGGTAAAATGCATTTTAGCTTATTTTTAATTGTGCCATTGAAATACTCAGCCTGAAAACAATAACTTTGGTAAAGTTTAAATGAAAAAGAGAAACTGATGTTAATTAAGAATCCATGAGACTTAAATTATAAAAAAGGTTCTTTGTACTTTGCCATAAACACGGTTGGTTACCTCATAATAGAAAGCCCTAGTTTATAGAGCACGTCCGTATTTCAGGTACATAATTGATCTATAAACCATACCTTTTATTTGCCAAAAAAAAGCCTGGAAATGCCATGATCTTATATTAAAAGTACCATTTTGTGCCAAGATGGCAAAAGTTGTTCTGATCGAAACTGACAGAAAAGATTTCCTTTGTGTCAGAAGCCAAATTTCAGCTGTGCAAATAGGCCATTATTTGCTAATTCCAACAAAAAATAAAGATCACATTGAGAAAATGCAAGGCTCTTATATTGTATGAGAGGATTAACTTCAGAAGATTTTCTCATTTTGCAATATTTTTTGTAACTTAAACAGATTAGGTGCAACTGTGTTGCCATATTAGGGTTGTTTTGCAGAAAAAAAAGCCAAAATCGGTTTTAGCATGAGTAGCAATCTTCCCAAACGAAACCGTTGGCTACACAAGAATTATTAACAGCAGAGTTAAAGAAAAACAGGAAAGTGCTTGAAACAGAATAAGTTTATCTAATATACCTTAGAATAGAACCAAAGCAAAGTTTCTGTTTCAATGGAATACTGGTATACTTCGAATTGGAATAATGTCCCGGAAGTTTTGTAAATTTTTTTACTTAGTAAACAGATTGGTAGAGGGAATTTCTTGTTTGTTTATTACTAGAATCACTCCCGATTCACATTTCAGTTTCCAGTGATCAGCTTCACTTCTACATAATTTGTAAGGCAAATTATTTGTTTGGGGGGTTACATGCTGTGGTTGTTTTTGTTTATTTTTTTTGGTGTGCTTTTGTGAAGTCCAGTGCAGCATTGACTTTAGTATAGTGTTCATTTATAGCACATCCTACCATAAAGCCATAAGAAAGCACTATCTTTTAAGACACTTAATAGCCCTCACGACAGTGGTTGGGTCCACTGTGTTTCCAATTTTGTCTTTCATTAGGGGAGGGTCAACATTACAGAAACAGACTGCTATTGGTTAGTTAAGGAAGTAGCAGAGCTGAAGGTTAAGAAATTGCAAATCTCTCAATGGGATGTATAATTCTGGGAAAGAAGATATTGCTGAGATAGCTCCTTTATCATGTGAAAGTTCAAAGTAGCCATTTCAGTAAATTGCCAAGATTTGTATGTTTATGTTTTTTGCTCGAACATGTAAAATTTTGGAACAGATTTTGAAATGAAGAATTTAGAGTGAGCATTATTCAACCATATCTTATTTTTCATTATTCTTCTTTAATTCAACCATCTCCTAAAAACCTTTGTTTCTTTTATCCAAAAGTAACTCTGTTATGGTAATAGTGCCCATTAAGTAGTAAATTTATTAACAGCAGATATCACCTTTTCACAACAAAATCTTATAAAAAATGCAAAAAAGTAAGCTAAGTGTGGAAGTCAGGTCACCAAACTATTAATTATTTTGTATAATGCTGGCTTACCATCTCATTACTTTTCACTACAATTGTGCCAGATAATCTATTCTCATTAAAAATGTTTGAAATGGTTGGCCAAAATAGTCATTAACAGGAACTGAAAAAGTGTATTGGTAGGCTGACTTTGATTTGATTTTATCCACATGTAAGTAAATTTAGTACCATAATTTTTAGTACAGTGTGATGAATAAATTACATTTCCCAAATCTTAAGGTTTTCAAACTGGGAATTACATGAATTGTATGTACAATTAGTTTTTTTAAGTAGTATTTTTCTGTTACCTTGTGTCAAGTTTTAAAGTTGTGGTTCAGGAAAACTACATTCTTTACTTCAATTACCTTTTGAAAGTCAGAATTTTCTCTTTCTTGTGCAATGCAAAGACAAAAAAAATCACTTAGTGAACATCATGAAAAATGTGGCCAAGCCTGTCCAAAAAATCCATGTGGAAGGAGTCAGTATACTTTTGAAATTTCATGATTATACATGAGCATATGCAATTGAAGCAGAGTACACAAGAGAAAAGCCTGTTACTGCTTAAGTGGTTGGATGAAAAGAAAACACCAGGCAGGAATAGAAAATTCACCACTACCACTGAATAATTCTGAATAAAAATGTTCATTCGTTGGTAAATCTATAACAAATGCATTAGTGCATGAAATAATATAAAATGGGTTATTTACAGAACACTTGTGGTCTTACAAAAATTTTTGGTCTCCCTGGCATGTTGCACAGGGCATAAAAAGTTTGCTCCAGTTTGTAGAGTGTACAAACAGTAATTTTTGAAAAGAAAAACAACTGTAACAAATGTAAATGCAGACTTAATTATGTAGTTATGGGTAACTTTTGTTTAAAGGATGGTCATATTGTTAGCTGTTAATAAAACAAAACAACCATTTGGTCTTCCTCTTTTCTTCTTTGGTTAATTCTTCAGGGTTGCATGGTGGCTTTTCAGGGTATGGTAGGCTGTTGACTCCAAGAATAGCATTATATTTTACTTCATGTCATTTATTGAATAGTACCAGTACACCTCTAATTTTTTATAAAGATCTTGTAGGCATTGCGGTATTGTTTTGGGCAGTATAATGCAAGGTTTGGTACTTCTGAGCTTTGTGTATGTGATGTCAAATTCTTGATTTAAAAATGACATATATGATAATGGCATTTTGTACTAACAGAAAAACTGTATGTTGATCAGAAAAAAAACAACCAAACTGCACAGTTCCTTTTGAACATTTATATGGATATAAGTCATTTTGTATTTTGATCACACTTTCACTTTAAAAACACTTTTTTTTCTGTGAGAAGCTTGAAAAAAGTATATTGCCCCTGAAAATTTGGAATCATCTTTAGTTCTTTAAAGTGATGAATTATTTGTAATTGAAAATTCATTCTACCAGACTTTTTCATATGTGGACACCACTATACTTTTATGTTGTTATTTGATGTTGCTGGCTAGAATATAGTGGTACTTTAGTTAGATGTAGCCCAAGGTAACTATAAATGAAGTATACCAATGTTTTGGTAGTAGGTAAAGTCAATTTTGATAGTTGTGACTGTTGAAAGTTGATCCTGAAAACATTAAAGCGACATATGTACAGAAAGGAGTACTGAACACAAATGTTCAATGATTTCATTAATGGAATTTCAGTTCCTGGTATTTGTCAAAAGTTTGGTTGTAGAAAAATTGCAAATCATTTCAGTCATTTGTTGCATGTGTTATTGATTTATTATTTTTATTTTATTAGAACAGTAAATTTGGGACTATATATATAATATAGTATTCCCAAACCTAATACCAGGAAATATTTGAAGCAGCAAATAAAGTCACAAAAGGCTGTTATAATAGCCTCCTATTTAAAAATTCCAGTTGCTTATCACTTAACTCTCAAACCACTGTAGACTCCCACTATCTTTGTATATTTTACATTTCCTATCTTATATATCACAAGAATTAAGATTCTCATAATTTTTTTAAAATCATGTCACACTATATTATTATTTTACACCAATTTTGAAGTTAAAAAACGTGTGTATTTACTGTAGACATAGTGATAACAATTTTTGGAAACTAAGGTATTTTTTATTCTGTATATACATTGGAAACAAAGTTATAGAATTTGTAAATATGTTTTGTCGTCTAGATTGGCATCAATATCATACCCTAAGTTATCCATTCAAGCTAGTGTATTTGTGAATTATATTAATGGGGGAGCTGGAGTTGCTTGAGGTCATTAAATTAAGTTGCCCTTATTACAGATATTGTAGTAAAAGCATTAATGTGGGAAAATGTTATGCCATTGAAGGTTAAAATGTGTTGTGCCACTCTTCCCTCTCCTTCCTACCCCCATCCCCTAATGTTAAGTATGCTTTTTTTAGTACAAGTTTTTCTTATTGTATCAAATTCTATCTTTCATATGTGTACCCATTATAAACCCTAAGTTCAAAACATTACTTCCAAAAAGTCATGTCATTTGGCTGTATTTCTTTCATACAAATGATAAATTTTGATTTCCCTCTAGGGTCTTACTATGTTGTTTCTCCTAATAACCATGTGTTCAGATCTTCTGTGTTTGGTTTTACTTCCTGTTCATTGGTTGTTTTTTGCTGCAAGCACCTATGTATGGGTACAGTTTGTATGGAGTACAGGTAAGATTTTAATTTGTAACATGGTATTGAATAGATATGATAAAATTAATAAATTAGTTATGTTGTATGTAGAATATGGGAAAGCAACACCTTAAAGAAGAAGTTTAAAGATGCTGATATTGTCTATTTAGAATTATATAAGAAAAATAGTGAATTGTCTCCAGTACATTAGGATTTAAACAGGTACTATGAGCAGTTAAAAGCATTTATCAGATGGAATACATTGCACCAAACATATATTGAAACAGATGCAACTGGTAAACAAAACTCAATAGGTCACCATTTTTAAGAAAAGTGATTTGTAATTTGATTTGAAACCTTTTAACCAGTGTTTTGACCATCTGCAGCATAACTGTCAAAATATTGCAACATTTAAGAACTTGAAGCTTACTGCAAATGCTACTAGTTTTTAGAAAAGAAGCTGTAAGTTGGCTACTGAAATGCTCTCATAAAGGGTATTGATTTACATAATCATGTTAAAGGTGGCAACTGCACTGTAAGACCATTTAATAGAGTAATATAATGGAGTAAAAGGTATTGCTGTACAGTAAAATATCCAGCAATAATCCAGCAAGATCATAAACTGAGACATGTAAAGCTCATGTTCTGCCATTGCTTTTTGGGTCTATTGCTGCAGCAAACATTTTTTTAAAACTTAAAGTTGTAGTAATTTACACATTTTATTGATGTTGATTGATACATTTAGCATTAAAACTCAAAAACAAAACATTCCTTTTTATTATTAAAAAATAATTTGTATATACTATTGTTTGCATTCAGAAGAAATCTGTTATGCCTTGAATATTTTTCAAATAACATTTTAAGAGTTGGGAATTTGTATTGTCAACTCTACTCTATTGTTTTTACTTACAAAATTTTTAAACTTAAATCTTAATGTCACCTGGGTACCCAGTTTTATTCTGTCAGAATGGAGAAGGACTTCTACTGTTCTTGTCCACAAAAAGGTTTTAGAGATAACCCATTCAATGTTGGACCAATTTTTCTTTTTATGAATTTAATGCAGTCAAAGTTGGGTGGGTATGGGGTATCTTAGTTGTTATTTTGACCATTGTATGAGTAATCAAAGGCACAAGTTTGAACCAGTAACTGATTTCATATTTAATTTTTAAAGTTATTGTTCTACCACTACTTTCAAAAACTAAGCTACTACTTATCAGTCATGTACTCTTTAAAATTTTGCAGCTTCTCACAACAGCTTGGTCACCATAAACATGGGTCACAGAGAACTTGAATAAACATGTCTCCAAATATGCCTTGAATTTTCCTACAGGTACAATTGCTATTGGTATAGTCTTATGCAAAGACCAGCACTCCTTCAGCCATGGTCAAACAGTTACAATTTTCTGAAAAACAAATTTGAAAAAAGCTTAACATCTTTTAGGAAAATTACTTGCAAATGTATAAATTTTCCGTATGGCAAAATACCAAATGAATACTTAAAGCCATTCAAGTTATTCACCAAAGCATCTTTGAAATGAAGTTATTTGCCAGTGTACTATTCTTAATGTTATCTTTGAACAATGCCAGCCATTGACTGCATCTTTCTAGTCCAAAATACAAAGTAACATGGCAAAAAACATTTACAACCTCTCTATCAGATACCCCCCAAAAGGAAATCTTAGTCCTTTGATTGTACATTTCGTATCTCATTGTGAACTCTGTTTTTGTAGCAGCTGGTTGTAAAGTATATTTGAATAAGAATGCTGAACCTGGTACCATATCTTAAACCTTTTGCAGACACCTTTTGCATCTTCTCCTTTTCTGTCAATACTGGCAACATTTATACCCTGAGTTTGCTTCTTGTAACCAATGAAATGTAACCTTTATAGTAGATTTGACTATGGGGTTCAAAACAAACCTGGAAGCCAATAAATATGGAATGAATATTCACTCACTGATTGACACACCTAAATCAAGTTACTTTAGTGCCACATTTCTAAATCTTTTAACCAGTTCCATTGAAAACTTTGGCCTTTCTGCTATTAAAATTTTTGGTAATTTTGTACATCACCTTTGGTTAATTGTAACCAATCAGTAGTATCTTATTTTTTAGATCACTGCCATCACCATATGTTGTGCTTATTTATTTCCTGTTTTCTCAATGAATTATAAGTCAGACCATGTCTTCTCTCCTATTAGTGCCAGCATACTATAAAATTCAACCAAGCAATTCTATTCTTACCCTCTAATTTTTGCCATATAAACAACATTGCAATCAGTATTGGTACTTGAAATAATTTACCTTTACAATTGTAAGCAGGCCAGCCAATGTAAATTGCCAATTGTTAAGAAGTTTAATGTTAAACTTGCATTAAAACTTTTATTTTTGATATGTATTATAAACTTGAATATATATATAATAATAATTATTATTATCACAATAGTAGCTAAAAGCACAATCAAATGTTATATCCCATCTAGTGAGGAAGCTGGTTATTGTCAATAGCCAAAGGTTCCTCTCAATTTCCCACACATCTTAGCATTTTGATACTTTTCTTATTATTCTAGCTGCTCCTAATATAGCAGTTTTTTGAAAACAATACACCTCTAACTTGATTTCAAAATCCTTTATAAAGTTTGGAAACATTTTTGAAGTACTACCCAGTGGTCCAACAACTTTTGGTACCATCATAACTTTGCTTCAATTCCAGAATTGCTTAATTTCTGGTTTAAGGTCATATTTTTCAACCTTGTTTCAGTTATCCTTTTATTCCCTGATACCCTATGTCAATAATTGATTCAGACATTTCTCTGTTATCAATAATGATTATGCCCAGTTTCCTTTTGCCTATCTCATCACACTGAAGCATCATACCCCAAAGGATCTTATGATCAGCATTTTCAACTAAAATCTCAGGTTTTCATTCATACCAGTTATCAGGTTTTTCTAATTGAAAATTTGACTGTGGTGTTTCCTTTTATATTCTATTTTGCCCCAGTGTGTTACACTCACAAATGATGACATGGCTTATTGTTTCTCCTTTCTGAATAGAAGTGGTGGGAGATTGTCACCTTGGAAAATACCACTTCTGATGCTTGCATTACCAAGCAAGTACCACAATAGATCAGCTCTAATTTCCAGTTCTTCATGCTAAATACTAGTAGGTTTTTTATATTTTTTAGCAACTCCAAATAAATTTAAGCACTCCTCAATCCATACCATGGCTAGATTTGTTCTCCTTTTCCACTCCAAAGGCTCTACCTTTCATAAAGTGGCCCTATGTCCCTTCACACTTACTTTTAGACCCCTTCTGCTCATCAGGCAGTATATGTTCTTCCTTCAGAAAGTTGTAAAGGTGATCTGATATAATCCCTATTAGCAGTTTCAACAAAAGGCAATTTATGTTCAGTATTTGTCAAAGGCATTCCCTTTGCCCTTCTGACATAAATTGCCCTTCCACAAGTTAACCACACAGGAGCTTGTTGGTTGTCTTTTAAAATCCAATTTAGTTGACAAGCTGTTTTCTTGTGTAAGGAAGATCATCTCTTGATCCAGTGTCCCTGGACTCTATCTCTTCTAGGAGCTTTCCAGTTTGCAACATTACAATTTTGCATTAATACTTCTTCCTTTGTTATTATTATTATTATTATTATTATTATTATTAGATATTATTATTATTATAGAGCTGTTTGAAGAACAGCCATTTTCAAGTGTCAGATGCATTCAATCTCAATTTGTATGTCCTTGTATGTTTATTCAAATGTTCTTATTTCTGATTCCTTTGCACTAACATTCCTGTCCATTGGGATTATCATATCAACTAAAAGACAAATTTTCTTTTCATAATCCTTCATAACTATATCTGGTAAGTTTAATTTCAATGGTTCTGTCAGTAGTGATTTCCAAATCCCAGAGTTTGGTTTATGATTCACAACAACAGCAGGTCATTTATGCTCATACCATTTAGATTCAAATGGGAGTTGGTAGTATTGGCACAGAAACCAGTGTAGTTATTGGCCCACACACTAATGTTGATTCTTATCTCCAGTAGGTTAGTACTCAGCACCCAGAGACCAGCTGGTCATTGGTCTCTTGGAATTTGTCACAAAATCAACAATTTGGGTCTGCTTCATTTTTTAACACATGGGCCTGATAGTTGCATGTAAAAAGAGTTTGCTTTTGTGTAGCAGTTATAAATCCCTCTGCTTCAGCATTTAATCCAGCTCCAGGTAATGACTTATTGGCATTTCTCTTATCTACATCAGCTTCACTTATACAAACAGGAAATTTACCATTAAGAATGTTTTGATTCACAAGTCTCTGATTGGATCAAGACCTTTCATTTAACCCACTGTTTACCTTTTTACCCCTTATGGTTGGTGGTAACTCAAAGTCAGCTACTTCAATATTGTGAATGCTCAACTCATTCTTTTAACAATTAGTCACTTTTATTATAGAGTAGGCCCTTTTATTTTCTCATGTCTCCTGAAGTTTTCACATCCAGTCATTAATCACAATCAAATGTTGTTGTAAACCTATGGTGGTAGTCATATTTATTACTTCTATATTTTGCATGTGATGGATAGTGAGTAATTTTCTGGTGTTAATATCCAATCTGTAGATTTTGCCATAAATCAGGTAATCACATTGAAAATGTAAATAGCAACTGGCATAGCTGCAGTATTCATGACTTTAGTTTTATTTGATGAATTTAGTTCAGTTTTAAGAACTGCCCTTACATATGTACACAATTCTTTCCTCACTTTTTCTTTCATTTGAGTTTGGTTAATATATTTTCCCTCATTGACATGGAGGTATTTATAAACTTCCTCCTGTTCAAGATTCTTAATAGTGTCAGCTTCATCAAGATTGAGATCTGCACCATTGGTTACATTGCAAAATTTCTTTACAGTTTTAAGTAGCTGTTCAAGTTCATCATCATTATGTGCAAACAACTTAAGGTCATCCTTGTACCCATATCCTGTACCTTGTCATTATCCTTGTACCCATATTCTGTGCTTTTCAGCTTATACAAGAAAGAGATCAGCAAAAGACAGAAAAATGTTTTGTTATGTTTATCATTATTTTTGCTGAATTACACAGGATGCCAAATAAATAATTTTTTTTATTGAGAGCTGATTACAACCCATAATTGTATGTCTCAATTGCCTTACTTGAAATTCTTCCTGTTGCAAGTAATTCACTTTTTTGAAATTGTTTTCTCACTTTCTTGCCAATCTTTTCTTACCAGTTGCAGAGTTTCTTTGATACATCAACAACATCTGCTATTACTTACACCTTTTTCATTGACCATATTCTTGCAATTTCATGTTTTAGGCCATGCTGTGTCTCTACATTTTTCTGTTCATTTGAATCATCTCCCATGTGTCCAGCCAATGCCATGTCAGTGACTTTCCACACTTAATTTTTTTATCTTTTACATTTATGTCTGTTTTTTGTCTTTCTTCCAGTGTGATAATTTTTACTTGTGTGGTCACATTGGATGTTAAAGTCCCATAGCCATCTGGCTTTATCAGAATCTGTTGCATTAGGAGGTTGGTGTTCATACCATAGTTGCACTTTTTTTTACCCCTAGATCCCACAAAGCTCCTAGTGAATTATGCAAGGAACTTTGTCAGGGCTCCACTTGTATTCCATTTGACTAAGCTTTCTGCATTTTGCTTATTGTGTCACAGTTTTCCTTTTCATGTCACATAGCCTGCACCAAGTTGATTCTGCTGATTTAAAAATCTTAATTTTTTTATAGTTTTAACTGGTTGCTCTTGTGCCATGAATTTTAGCCCTCCTGTTTCTGGTTTTAGGTCTGATTTTTGCAGCCAGGGCCATGATTTTTATCTCCTTCCTTACACTTCTGTCTCACAAACTGGCCATGTATTTCTATCTCATTCCAGTCCTTTTCAGATTCTTTAGTCATCTGCTTTTTTAAGTCAGCAGGGTCTAGGTAGACATAAATGATAATAACTTTGTGATCTTTCACCTGTTCAAAAAATACACGTTCCACACTGTTAAGCACATTCCAGGCCAGACTATCTGCTTCAGTTTGCATACACATTTCACAACTCATTAGTCTTCATCCTCCATTTGCAGTCATTCACTTGGATACTTTTCTGTGCAACTGCTGAAGCTCAGCCCTATTCCATTTCAATCATTCTGCTTCATACAAAGTAATGATTAGGCTTGGGAATCTGCCAAACATTTATTCCTCGACCACTCAAGTGTCATATTTAGTTAGTATAATTAAGTATTAAATAGGTATAGTTCTGCCACAATCATTTTAGTCCACAATATTCAATGTAATTGGAGACAAGTGATTAAGCATAACTTGTAAACTAACTTTCCATTTCCTTATCTATTATTACCAGTAGTGTGTAGTTAATGTCAACAATCTTAGTACATTTCTTGTGTGTAAACAGCTATCTAAAAGTTCCACCATCTTTAATTAATAATTCATGTTATGTTTATCTTACCAAAGTGTAGGTACACATATTTTGTTCATTAAATTGGGTTTCCCAACTGTAATTCTGTTAACCAACACATTTCTCTTTACCGAAATTTTCAGATCGAGGTCCTTGCTTACCAACCGTGACATTATGGTTACTTTTTGTTTATGTTGAGGCCTCTGTCAGGCTACGAGAATTAAAATCTCTTCCATTTCATTTGGATTTGTGCCGGCCTTTTGCTGCACATTGGTGAGTACTTATTTATTGATTTGTTAAGCAACAGTTTTTCTTTTTATTATAGGATTGATAGTTAGTTGTATTAGCTTTAATTATGCTTTCATTGTTTTTCCAAATGCCCTTTGGGAGCATTTTTTAAGATTTTGCGATAGTACACTTGTGCTATTTACTGTAATTTTTCCTTTTTTTGCTGATCCATGCATATTTGACAAGTATTCTGGTTTTTTGATATGTAAAAATTGAATGCCGAGTGGATATTTTGCACATCACAATTTTTCTTTATTGATTTTATTTGTGCCGTTTAAAACCTTATGTTTTCCAAGTGAGATTAGAACATTTCTTATTTAAATCAGTAGAAATGGTTACCAGTCTTGTAAACAGGTCACTGGGTGTTTATGTATGTATGTAGCTAAGTACCTAAATATGTTTTGGCACTGTTGAAACCTGTAAAACCAAAAGCCGTTTCAGTATTAATTTAATGACATTAAAAGTGTTGGTGATAAAAGCATATGGACCATTGCTGATTCAATCCCATTGGGGTTTGTGGTCGAATTGCTTAATTTTCGGTTTTCAGTTAAGAAGATTAAGAGGTCAAACTGCTATTGGGCTCCATGTAAAAGTATTGTGTTAACTTTATATATATATAATAAAAGCTAAAGGCTACTAAAATTTCACACATGTAGCAATGCAATCATCAGATCAACTAACAGATTCATTGTTGGGTCTATTTATGGTAGCTTAACTTTGACAGGATAATATATATTTGCAGGCCTACATTTGTTCAATACTTAAGTGCGCTTGTCTAAAAGACTGGTTTTGCCTGCATTTAAAATTGCCATCTTTTTAGCTAAACACAAGTTGAATTTTTTTGGAACGCTCTGGTATATGCATGCATGCTTTAGAATAGACTTCCTAAACTCTGTGCTACATTATCATTTATTAAATATATAGGCATAGAATAGTGCTAAGCTGTAGCCCTTCTAGTTGACAACAGGGAAACCAAGAGTAAATAGATTACATTTTAGAAAAGGTAGAATACTTGAGCAAAAGCTTGGGTCCCAGAAATATTTATTGTGAAAAACTTATTAGAGTGGTACTTGTTATGTTGTGTTTTTTAGAGATTTAAGTGGAATTTTGTTAAATGACAAAATACAAAGTTGTTCTTGTTAATAGGATTACATGCATTAATAGAACAGACCAATTCATTTTCAATCACTTATAATCTTGTAATCTTGCTGCATTTTCCCATTTTCAGTATTGGATATCCTGTAGTAAGTCTAGGATATGGTTTTAAAAGCTATGTTGGTTTTAAAATTAGGCAGGTGAGTAATGTATCCCTGTTAAGTTCCTTAATTTTAATTCAGGTTTCAATTTTAAACGTTGTATACTATTGGTTTAGTATATATTCTTATGTTTTCCATTTTCTACACCCTCTTGGCCCTGTTTCTTTCCTGTATTTGACCCTTACTTTTGCTCCATCCCCACACATATTTTTATTTAATTATGTACTGTTTCTTTTGCTACAGATTAATGAATAGATATGTATATATACATTGTTCTTTGAAAGTTTTTATTGTGAGAGGAGAGCCTATTGGGCTCTAACCAGCTTATCAGTGTCACCATGAAACAAGTACCTAACCGTTAATGTTGTCATTATAGTTTCACTTGGGAAATGCTCATTTTCTAATATCTGGATGTTAGTTATTTGCACACAAGAATAGTTCTAGCCGTTTGAAAATTGTGTAAACATGAAAGCTTAACTTACTTAAATACTTTTATTTTTATTTTTTGTTTAACCATGGTAATATATAGGTATATTTCTTAGTTTTTTTTGTTTCATAGAGAACTTACTTGTCCAAGGGATATATCGAGCATGGTACCTTTTTGTATTATTTTTTATCCTGAAATTTGCGTTGGATTGTTTTGCCTTTGCCTGTTATGCAAGACCAAATTGTTCAGTTCTCTGACAAAGAAAATATAATGTAGACTATCAAACTGGTGTGGGTTTTTTTTGTTTAATAAGTACATACTCTTGTTGTTTTTTTAATTTGATTTTATACAATTAAAAATTGCCCTTGCAGATAGTTTTAACAGATCCTCTATTTTACCAAATGAAAAAGAAATTGGGAGAAAATCATGTTTGTTTTCTTGCATGTGAAAATTGGATGTAACCTGTGCCAGTGCAAGCGATTGGTCGTGATTCTTAGTATAGCCTTTTATTTGTATGAAGGAAAATGTTTACCATTTTTAACGGGATTTGGGAGACATTGATTCAATGAGGTAATAGTAGTACTAATTGTGACTGTTATTTTTTCGTATTTGCTGTAGTATAAACAGGAGGAGGTTTCGAAAGAGAATAATTTCTATGTACAGCTTGTATCATACGCACTACCTGTTGACATGCAAGAAAAGCAGCCACAGGATAAAGGTGAGGTGTTATTTTGATATGACAGTAAGTCTATTCAAAGTGAAATGATAATTGATATGTTGGTGCCCAGGACTACCACGAAAATAGAGTAAATTATCGTGTTGATGTGTTTATAAGCTGCTTAACTGAAGCACTGCTTCCTTTTTTCGTGATTGCGTTATGGGACAATAAATTTAAATGCATCAAGGTAATCTATGTAACGATGACTATTATTTTGTTTGTTATTTTTAACTTCGGAGAATGTTGATTGCAATTTATTCTAATTTTTACTAAATTTGTTTGCTCAACAATTGCCATGCCTGAAATATTTTCCTATTCTTTACTCTGTGGATGTGCATGTAGGTGTTCTTTTGTTTTTTGATTGACTACCAATCTATCCATGCATCCCATCCATGCATCCTATCCCAGCCGGCCATCAATCCATCCCATTCATCCATGTATCCACCCATCCATATATCCATCCATCCATCCCATTCATTTAGCCAGCCATTCCATCCATCCATCCCATCCATCCCATCCCACCCATGCATCCCACCCATGCATCCCACCCATGCATCCCATCCATGCGTCCCATCCATACATCCCATCCATACATCCCATCCATCCATCAAATCCATGCATCAAATCCATGCATCCCATCCATCCATCAAATCCATGCATCCCATCCATGGACCCCATCTATCCAACCCATCCATGCATCCCATCCCAGCCATCCCATCCCAGCTAACCAGCCATTCCAGCCGTCTCAGCCATCCCATCCATCCCNCCATCCATCCATCAAATCCATGCATCCCATCCATGGACCCCATCTATCCAACCCATCCATGCATCCCATCCCAGCCATCCCATCCCAGCTAACCAGCCATTCCAGCCGTCTCAGCCATCCCATCCATCCCATCCCATCCCATCCCATCCCATCCATGCCATCCCATGCCATGCCATCCCATGCCATCCCACCCCATGCCATCCCATCCCATCCCATTCATCCTATCCTATCCCATCCCATCTTTCTTTCTGTCTTTGCATCCATCCTTGCATACATCCTTGCATACATCCGTACATTTATACAGCTATTGAGCCCGTATTACCATCCGTTTGATGTATTGCGAATCAAATTTTCCAGAGTTAATACCTTTTCTTGTCGATGTGCAATCATTCTACCAGTGACCCTGCTGCGCGGCAGGATAGCATTAAAGAGAAACATTTGGCATATGTACGACCAAGTAGAGGGAGGTCTTTGGCTTTAAGACTGTCTCTGCCAGGACCACTCTAACATGACCACTCCACCACACTATTCAACTTGCTATTCAATATTCCGATTTCAATTACCTTTATACTCCCATTCTCATTTCTCTTGCGATCTAAGTAGCCTTTCCAGCAATAAACTTGACTCTAGTACCTCAGGCTCTGATGTTAAGTTTGAGCCCGGGGTTCTCGCCTTTTACTCTGGCCTGACTCCTGTTTATCTTATGACCTTCCTTTCACCTTTTTTCTAGGCTGGAGGCCATCTCCTCACCAAGGCTTTTCGCTGAGTTTTTGTAATCAACTTTTTTTTCCAGTATCGGCTGATTAGCTCAATGCAGAAAACTTCTGTTTCCTCTTAGGGAGGGAAGTGTTCTCTCAGGCTTTTCTTTGCCGTTTACGACTGCAGTAAAAATTGCTTTAAGAAATCTCGTCTTTCCAGGTTTGACTCAGAATTGCTCTTTTCCTAGGACGTTTGGGACTACCCGGGTGAACCCCCGGGAATTTTCCAATTATTCGGATAAGACCAAGGTCTGGTTTTGCCGTATTGCATATTTGTATCGGAATTGTGATTATTGTATTCACCCAACCTCGACCTCAGAGAAACTCAGAGCTAGCATAGAAGCGGGGTATGGTGTGGTGTTCGATCGAGACACCCGTCATTACTTCGCCATATTTTGATATTGATTTTACCAAATTCTGCTGAGCTCCCATCATGCTAACCTTTGGGAACGTGAGCAATTTGAAAGCTGTAGTAAAATGGGAATCTTTTTTCAACATTTTGTACATTGTTTTTGTAATAGAATTTATTGCGTGGATTTGTCATATTACCAGTAGTAATAGTGTTCTGGTAATGTATGTATAAATTTACCGAGCCATTTTACACCACGTTTTAGCAATAAAAAGCAAAAAGCCTTCACTCGTTGCTTTTGTAAATTTGAGTAAATGAAAGTTTACTTGTATAATTTTCAGTTTAGAGAAAGGTTTTGTTTTTGCTAATGTAACACCTTTAATCTTTCCAGTTTGCTGCAAGAAAATGATTTATTTTCAGATGTTCACTGTTAATGTACAATAACTGTACATTGTAAACCATTTTTTAAATTTTCATTATTAACTTTTTAGTGAGTTGTAGTAGGCGTAGACATGGTAATACCAGTAACAGTGGTCATTATGATGATAGTAGTAGTTGGAGTAGTAGTAGTAGTAGTAGTAGTAGTAGTAGTAGTAGTAGTAGTAGTAGTAGTAGTGGTAGTATTAGGAGTAGTAGAAGTAGCAGTAGTAGTAGTAGTTGTAGTAATAGTGTTTGTAGTATTAGTATTAAGGTACTAGTGATTTTAGTCATAGTAGTTATGGTAGTAGTGAAAATGGAAGTAGTACCACTTGCCTTTGTAAATTTAGTATTTCTAATTGCAGCAATTAATGAAAGAGATCCTGCGCACTTATCGGATTTTGAAGAATTTTTACTTGTTGTAGTTTTAATTGTTGCAAATGATATTTCGCAAAATATTGACCCCTTTGAATTTAAGGCGAAGGCTGTTTTTAATCTACGCATGTTTTTGTAGACTCATCTCATTTATGCCTGTGACCTCAATAACTGTTGGGATATCTGCTGTCTGCTGTCCAGATTTATTCTGCGTGATATTTGGAAAAAGTTTTTAATGCAGACCTTCGTCAAATACCATTGTGAAAATAGGAAAACATTTGCATAAGCTTTTGACCATTGAATTCTTAAAACGAGTCTACTCTTAATACCCCTATTAACTGCTTTTTTCGTTGCTTTATTTTTAACGATTTTAGTGAATACCTATGTTGATGTGACATTGTTCTAATTTTTTGCGTATTTTTCATTGTGTTGCTCCATGCATTCTTTTGTAGCATGACGAGGGTTAATCTTTTATGTGTTTTTTTTTGTTCTCTGTTACAGTTACCATAAATACTTTGCTGATCACCTTTATTGATAATGGCTGTAACCAGAAGAAAAATAAATTTCCATAGGGTTATTAATATTTTTCATCTTGATTTTAAAAATGTTTATTTAATGTATTTATATCTCTTTCTTCAGTTATATTACCAAAAACATTTGAAGATAATGTGAATTTAGTTTGTCGTAAAAATGGAACTCCCTTGCTTACGAATGGCATCAACACAAAAACAGACATTGAAGCGTTACTTGTTAAAGAGGCAAGTAAACGAGGCCTTAAATTGTCAGATTTAAAGGCAGATATGGAAGAGAAACAGGGAAATCTTTCCTATACGGATCTCGAACTTTTATCATCATTTCCTATTAAGAACTCAATAATAGAAAATAGTTCAAAACGATCTGTACTGGCGGATGCAGATTCCAAATATATGAATGGCAAGGTATCATGTCAGAGTGGAAAGTACAATACTGGAGATTCAAAACGATCTATAAGTAAACTAATGAATAGGAGCGATCTTGAGGATGATGATATATCAGACAGTGAGGAGTCAACAGCCAGCAGCAGCCTGCGAGGTAGTCAGAATAGCTCCCCAAAACCGGTAAGCATATTTTCGTTTTCGTTTTGTATTCTATTTTCCTATTGTAATTTTTCTGTTTGTAATTTACATGATAGATACCATGACAAAATACTAAAAGAGCTATATAGGGCCAAAAATATTGACCCCGGCTGATATTCATAAAGTTGGTACCTCTGTTATTACACGATAAGGCACGCGAGGCATAAAATTTAACAATAAAAAGAAGTTTATAAAGTGTCTGCCTGCCCTGGATGAAGGCATTTAAGGATCCAGAAGTTACTTAAAGAGGATGTAAGACGGTGTAATACAGTAATTTAATTCTTTGAAGCTTCTTAGTCTGTGGTCTATGGTCGTGATGTTAAAAAAAAGATAAAAAATAGTTTTTCGTAGCTGCCCAGTAGATTTTATGATGATAGTAATGTCACTGTTACCAAAGCCCCTTCTGGTTCGGTATTAAATTTCTAGGTAGATCAGGATACGACAGCCAAAATTTACATAGCCTGCACTAGTTTTAAAACAGTCTGTTCAAGAGATGAATTTTAGCCCCATAAAAGATTGATGACAATTGAGTAGTAAACTTCACATTTTTAACCGCATTATTTCTGTCGTTAAGGAGTTAACGTGCTGCGGTAAAGAATCTCTGCCCTGGAAAATAGCTCAGAACCCAGGAAAGATTACACGATGCAAAGCAAAATTTATAAAGTTTATTAGATAGGTTGATAGACAGATGCATAGGTATTATTTAGGTGAAACGGATTTTATTTGGACTAATATGAGTAATTAAGATAGCTTTTTAGGGAAACTTTTCGTGATTAAAACTCAGAAGCTCGGTATTTATCAAGCGCTATAGAAGAGGCATTTCAACAATCTTTACCCAAGATTAAATGACCAAGCGGCTTGTAGCACATGTTTCCCCGTCGTTATTGTTACTGTGAGGATCTATTCTCATTGGAGTTTTCCAAGCTTTTTCCGAAAACAATTATTACCAGTTATGACAAGTATATATTTTCATTTGTACAAATAGTTGAGGTTCTTTATATATGGAACAATAGTTGTTACAAACGTTATATTAAGAAGAGACATCGTACCTGCATACGTTTGACTGGTTTTCTCTTAAAATAACAGGTTGATGGGTAGCTTAGTGTTCATTTGTACATATTTCAGGTGCTGTATGTATGCATTTGAGTAGGCGACGGAGCTAAAGCACCGGTCTTTTATAAAGTTTTATCCTGAGTCGATGTACACTGTAAATTCTACAACAATAATTAGATATGTTGAAAATAAATTTCGCTGAAAGCAAATTCCATCAAAACAAAGAGTGAAACACATACCATTTAAAAGGTAAAAACGACATTTGGTTGAGCGCTGTCAGTTTATATCGAGTTTTAGTGCCATATTCAGTTTTTAAATCTCCAAAAAATGTGTCGACTTGACTTACCGCGTAAACAGATTTCATTGTTTAGTGCACAATAAAAATATGTAATCCAATACCCTGACGAACTTTCTTTTAATGTTTTAACAAAAAGTAAATGGTAACTTGCTATTTTTGTACACTCAGAGTGCGCATCGGTTGATGTAAATAGGCTGCGTCGTTTCTGTTTACTTCAATTGTAAAAAGTTACCTTTAATTGATGGACAGCAAGTCTTGAGAGGCTACGTGCATAGTTATTTCTTTACTTTAGGATTATCGATTGAATTACACATGGTTGGGTTTTCTTTGCATTTTGAAATTAAAACGATATATTTGAGATTTTTAAACTTTCGTGATTTGTCGCAGAGAAAACGCACTTAATTTCCTAGTTTTGTATGCCCAAGCATCTTTTTTCTAATTTTTAGTTGAAGCGAAACTTAATCGAAGACAGTTATTTGGATAGAGGTTTCTTTACGTTTAGGGCAAATGTTTTCCTTCGTTTAGTACTCTCGATTACTTGAAAGAACCCTTTAATAGTAACGCAAGTTCTTATATTGATTTAAAAAGAGGTTTAATTGGTGTTTGTTAAATTCCAAGGATACTACTAATTGATCCAAAATAGTGATCAGGTTCACATTGTTTTTAGTGGCAGTTACTGAAAGAGGCTATTATTTATTGTATACCTATCAAACCTATCTGTAACAGCTGTGAGCTAGTGAAGGGATTCTCCTTTACCTTTGATGTCAATAGGTAGTTATTTAAAGAAAATTAAATAGAGGGACTATTGACTACCTTTAAAGCTTTGCCTGGTACCATTATGGTGACCTTTTAATCTTTAGATTGTGTATAAAAGAACTCGTTAGTTAAATGATAGGGAAACACTCATTTTGATACTACATTTTGTATCCCATTTTGTATCCCATTTTCTAACATTGGCACTAGGAATGGATGCTTATTGTATTTGTTGTAACTTGAACTCGTGTTAGGCGTTCATGTTGCACGAAATAGAAGCGTGAAGTTAGAATTGGTGTCATTCAAAAAAGTACCCACGCACAATAAAACAACCATCTAAACAATAGCTTTTCATATTGCCTGCACCTTCCACACCCATATGCGAACGTACATTATGGTCTATGAGCTACAATCCAGTAGTTTAGAACATAGATCTCCAAATGTTTTGTCCATGGGGCCATTTTATTTTTATCCCCAATTTTCTGGGGATAGTCACAGGGCCTTATACTCCTGCGTAACATTTTCAGAATATATCATTTACAAAAATATGTTAATTGATCAGAACTAAAGTTGAAACTTTTTATTGAACTTGCACATATATTGGTTTATATAGTAAGTAAGTACCTTGCAAAGTCACAGTAAGCCTCCACAACTACACTTTATTCTGGGACAACATTTAACATCTATTATCAGAGTGATGGAACTGCCCCTTTGTCTTTGTTATTATATCAACTTGAAGTAGAAAATTTGAAGGTTCTGTCATTAGTAAAGATTTCAAGAAGTGTCGCTCTTTAATTGTTCTTAACAAACATTTTTGAGGAAGTCTGTTTGCACAGGTAAGTCGTTTCAAGCATATTAATCATTTGTTACGCAAGCTGCTTTAGTTCAGGAAACTGCTTTGTTGGCAAAGACTTGTAAAACTGGATGAGGTTCACTTCTTTAAATTTAGCCTTGAGCATATCACTCAACAGCTTACCAATTAGTTCCATATGGTACTGGCTGGAAATTCTTTCAGTGTCTCACTCAAATTGTTTTTGAAACAGCCTTATGCCATCAGGTTTTTAATTCCAGATCGGCAAATTTTTCTTTGAATTGCTTCTGCTATTTTGAAATGACATTGCGCAAAAGCACCAGGAAACTATTTCAGTTTCCTCATTTAGCTTTTGGCATCATTCAAGGTGGCTTAACTTGGCTGTTCTCCTATGACATTTCAACAACACTAGATTTTCTTTGAATGCTCTGATATGAGTATACAGTTGACAAGTTAGATTGGTTTGCCTTTGTAAATTGAAATTTAGAACATACGTATGCCCAACTAGATCAGCGGGAAAAGCTGATTTCCAAAACCATTCTACATCAGACAGCAAATCCTGTGGTTTGTCATTCTGCTGCAGAAATTAGATGATTTTCTTAAATGGAACACTCTTGAAAGTAGTTTCCCACAGCTCAGACATCTGACTGCAGTATGATATGACAAGTCTGCATAATGTATTAGTTTCTTTGAGTAATTCGTTAAACTGATGATGACCAAGTCTGCATGCCTGTATGAAGTTTACCCCTGAGACAACAGGTTTAACACGCATGCAGTACCAACAAACTTTGCACACAGAGCTTTCTGGTGAAGAATGCAGTGCACAAACATAGCTTTTGCACATTCTTCTCATTCACATATCTGTCTGATCTGCCCTACCAAATCGTCTTTACTTCCGGACACCGTCGACAGTGAGGCAACTCAGCTATTCTAATTCCAGGTTATTCAAATTTTTTTACCTCCTTAAAAATGGCCTCTCCAATTGTGCTATGAATGCTGGGCAGTTAAGCCAACTGCCGTTTGACATTGAAAGACGCGTCTACATCACGAATAAAAATTAATACCTGAAATGTATCACACATGTCAGTTGATTCATTCACACACCTGAAACTCTATAATTTGGATAATGCTGTTGGACCCTATTTTGTATTTACACCAGCACAAACATTGTTAAAAAATAATTTGGTCTGGACATATCTCTTTTGATGCAGCCACGAACCAGTGTTTAACCATGCCTTCATCGGTAAAAGGTTTTCCTAAATATACCAAAATATAGAAAATGTATAACTTGCCTAACATTAAACTGTAAGAAGACTGAGTGCATGGTTGTCAGCAAAGAGACCGGTATTAAATGTCAACTGAGTATTGGTAATGAAAGGATAAAACAAGTCAAAACCTTCAAATACCTTGGAAGTATTGTTTCCGAAGATGGTCGGTGCGATGCTGAGATAAAATCCCGTATCGCTATGGCTAAGGAAGCCTTTCAGAATCTTAAATCAATCCTTGTTAGTGGTAGCCTTACGTTAGCCACCAAGAAGAGAATTCTGGAATGCTATGTCCTACCAATATTATTGTATGGAAGTGAATGCTGGACAATTTCATCTCGAATGGAAAAGAAAATTGAGGCAGTTGAGCTCTGGTTCTACCGAAGAATCTTGAAGATCAGCTGGACATCTCATACGACTAACGAAACAGTACTTAGAAGAATGGAGAGATGGAGAGATGGAGAGAGAGAGAGAGAGAGAGAGAGAGAGGGAGAGAGAGAGAGAGAGAGAGAGAGAGAGAGAGAG
>RDPX01000395.1:620165-643551 GCA_003991215.1 Morbakka virulenta
AGGGTCGTTGTGAATGGTTAGTAAGAAGCTTGAATCACATTTGAAGGATTGCAATGAAAACATCAAAATAGAAGTTGTACAAAAAACAGCATTGTGAGGATCAGTACGTATCGTAAGAAAGGTACTGTCGTCGTAAGAGACTGCAAAAGTAAACTTGAAACCTCTGGTGGCTTGTTGCTGCCTGCTTTCAAGTTAATTTACCGACATCAAGAACTAAAGTCGAGAAGTGAAACATTGAACATAATAATAAAATTTAAAAAAATAATAAAATTAATAAAAACGTCCTCGGTATGACATGAAAATGCACCCGGTTGTGGAGTTTCGACGTGGACGAATGAGGTTACCCTTTGCCACAACCACCTCCAGGTCACCCTAGGGTAAGGTGTAGTACCTGTTAGCCCTGGGATGGTGGAACTCATTAGCCTTGGTTGCGAGTCCACCTAGGAGAAGGAAAACTTTGAATAAAAAACCTAGCCGTGTGAGCTAGAAGTTCCAGGTGGCGTTTGACGTGGTATAATCAGCTGCTTCGCAGAAAGGGTGAAATACAACTTTTAATCAAGTCATAAATGAATACTAGAAGAAATACATCCCGCATCGCTCGTCGCAGGGTTAAGCAAGGAGTGCGTCCTTCAGGGAGGAATCAGCTTGCTGGGTTCGAAAAATTGGTGTCTGAAACTAACTCATCTAACGCAACTCTCTCTGGAAATTTTAACCAGGATATTCCTAAATTGACCCAGGCTGAAGCAACATCGCGAACAAACGTAAAGACAAAAGACAAGCGTATCAAATGAAGTAGAGATTATTATAAGGAAGTAATATATTTGTACTATCTGGCATTAGAAAACCCACCTGAAATCAGCTGCACATTACGAACTTTTGATACATGGAGAGCGCGTAATGAAAATATTAGACTATTTTTTGATGCAATTAGACTGAAAAATGTCCGTCGCGACATAAAAAAATAAACTCACTGATATAGAATTAAACCTGATTAAAGAAACGGTACGTGCTTAAGATATAGAGAACACATTAAACAGCGCAAAGGATTTATTTGAAGATAATGTTGAGGCTCCTGAAAATGTGAATGGAGATGTTAGGGAAGTAAATGAAAATACTAGAGTTGAAGTGATTCAGATTGAACTACCGACAAATGATAATATTGAGGCCGGTATGAATGTGCCATTTACTGAGGTAGAACCGAGTCATATTGAAAAGATAGGCTCTAACACACTCGAAGAATATGCTAAAGTCAAGTTTACTGAAATAAGTGATAGAGAATCCCTTACAAAAATAAAATACAGCAAAAAGAACAATTAGAACACTAGAATGGGTAATGAGGCACTAAGAAAGAACTCGCGAGTATTTTGTCCAGCACTGCCTCTATTGACCAATAGGTGTGTAGCCTGGACCTTGTCATCAACCTTAGACATGCTGGAGGCAGCAGATAACTGTGTTAAGTTCTTCGTAGATGGTGCATGTAGAAAACTAAGATGTACGGGTGAGTGTGGCCTTTGGTAAGGAGCTTTTAACTGAGATTAGAAAGTGGCAGCTGTCACCTCTTATGGAAAAAGTATGTAAGGTCGGATTCGCAAACAAGAGGCTTGACGGTGAGAAAAAGGGGAACAATGAATTACGAACACGAGAAGAATTTCGACCTGTGCTGAGGAGTAAGCTGTAGGAGTCTGAGATTTAATTACTGAAGAAAGAGTTCCGATTTTAATGCTAACAACTGCTTTGTGTGGGTTAACAAAAACTCAATTCATACGTGCGATTGGATGTACACACACGAAGCTTACATGTACTTACTACCTACAATACGCCAGGTTATCGGTAATATGTTCTTCTGCAAAAATAAATTGTGTTCTGTAAGCATATGCGAAAAAAAAATTATTTTGTCACTTCAATATATATACTGGATATTAACTTTCGGGGAGCTAATGAATTATTTTTATTAATGCAAAAGACTACCAGGTCACCATTTTTAAGTAGAGATACCTTTTGGTATTTTTTTTGTTGGATAGCAAATTAGCATCCAGTAAAAGCAGTGTACTGGAAAGCGGAACTGGACCATAACCTAATGCATAACTACCATTTTGGGACATCAGCTGGTCAGTTTTTGTTTATTTTTTGTTTATTGACTCTCACTACTACTCCTTGCGATAAACAGGGCAGGGAATTGATAAGACAGTCAAATCCAGATAATCTATCAAGGCAGTGGAAAAGCCACTTATTTGGTGCTCTAGCTAACCTGGACCCTGCTGCAAGCATCGTCCATCGTCAAAGCATTTAGTAGTAGCTCAATGGTTCGTCAAAAAACTTACATGCCGATCTGTTGGTAAAAACAACAGCTAATGGTATTATCCAGCTGTGCAAATTATTTCCATAACGAAAACAATAGCTACAACGAACCCGCAAAAATAGTTGGTTTTGCTGGGGTTAGCTTGGTTACGGTCGCACTCAGTGAAAAAGGCTTCTTTTAACGACTTAATTAATCCATATACTACGGGGCAGGGGTAAAAAAGCCGCTAAGTTGCGAGATCAAACATGTTAACCAAATTTGTAATGCTAGGTTACATGTAAAATCGGCGCTGAATTTGACAAAATGACAGCCACAAATGAAAATTTAGTTGGCGGAATGGCAACCATTCTCCTGTTTTTACAGTGAATTTACAAAGCTTGGTGCTTCATTTGTTACTAACACAAGTCCCGACCGCCTTCCCTAATTTCGAGAGCCATTTAAAACCATGCCAACTGTTTTACAAGAAAGGCGAACATCACGATACGACAAAATAATTTCCAAGTCCTTTTATGGAAAAGTCTTTCATTGTCGAATTGAAAAACACCCGTCTCTTACATTAAAATGGCGACAAAAATTAAAAACCCATTAAATTTACGCAAGGTTTATTTCGGCCTTAAAATTCTATTCATGTCTAAAATATTAGTTACTTTTTGGGATTATGCTAAAAGTGTACCGAGATACCAAGTATACTAAGACAAAACGCAATGTTACATATATATATATGCTGTATATATATATATATATATATATATATATATATATATATATTCCCCAGTCAAGAAATANAGTCCCGACCGCCTTCCCTAATTTCGAGAGCCATTTAAAACCATGCCAACTGTTTTACAAGAAAGGCGAACATCACGATACGACAAAATAATTTCCAAGTCCTTTTATGGAAAAGTCTTTCATTGTCGAATTGAAAAACACCCGTCTCTTACATTAAAATGGCGACAAAAATTAAAAACCCATTAAATTTACGCAAGGTTTATTTCGGCCTTAAAATTCTATTCATGTCTAAAATATTAGTTACTTTTCGGGATTATGCTAAAAGTGTACCGAGATACCAAGTATACTAAGACAAAACGCAATGTTACATATATATTCCCCAGTCAAGAAATATTTGTTTAGAATTTTATTTCTCTACATTTCAACCCAGATTCAATTCAGAATGGAAAATTTAAAAATTTAAAGGGTCTACTAAACAATGATAACACCAATATATACATGAGGCAATTAACTTTTACTAACACAATAATATGAAAATGCATTAAACGTACATCATAGCTTAAATCGTTAAATCGAGTTAAATTAGTGAAATTTCTAAAACAAGTGTAATAACAAAAATCAGCTTGTCTGGAGGTTTTCATCTATCAAGACCAGTACTAGAAACAAGTTGTGCTAGTATATATATATATATATATATATATATTAGCACATATAGCACATATATATTATATATTATAACACGCTGGTCACAAAATCCTTAGAAGTAATTCTTGATGTCACCGCTCAACAATAAAGATCAACCAGAAATGGGAAAAACGTCAGCCATTAAATACATATTTTCTATTTGCCAACATGTAAAAACAAAATTTTAACAGCAAACATTACTTCTCAAAAATATTTACAGTATAATAACATTAAACATTAAATGACTTGGCAATAAAAGTATCCCCGGTCAAAGCGACTTGACGATGTCAGCAAGCAGAACTCACTGGATAATGCTAATTTTTTTAATGCAATGGCTTTAATCTTTAAAATGTTTTTGAATGACCGTTAATTTGGTCAAAGAACGTCATAATCATTGTCGAAACCCTCCTTCAGAAAATCAATGTTATTTTTCCCACATAGCCAAATTAAGGTAACTAGTACAGCAACTAGCCACAGAAAACCATGACATGCTAATGGTTGACTGAATCTCCATGGTGATTTTCATGATGATCGTTGTATAAGAGGGCCTGAGTTCCAGTATAATCATCTGTGTCACTGGTCGCAATTTTAGCCGTACGTTTGGGGTGTACCATTCTCTTTGATACCTTTCTTTTCTTCGTACGGTTCAGTATACCACCCTAAAACGAAAGAAGCCGTTTCAATAAATGCAAGAGGGTTAAAAATAAATACGATAAAATTAATGTTATTTTCGATTTGAACAATCACTGGCATTTACAGAATATGTTCAAACTATGCAGTGACATCAGAGCACAGTGTGAGCCAATAAATGCCGATCTCTGCTCTCTTTAAAAGTAAATAGTTTCACAAAATTACCATCGAACCGAAGCCAATTTGGCTTGCATGGATGCCAAGAATTTGTTTCCATTTGATTACAACCATATGAAAATAAATTCTCGGCACCCCTGTAAAAGCTGGTTGTAACGAAGACGAGCTACGATTGATGGAAACGCTACTTGTAGCTACGATTGATGGAAACGCTACTTGTAGCTACGAAACTACGTCAATGCAGAACTCCCATTGACCCTACCGATACAAAATCCCGCCAACAAAAATTATACGTTACCTCGCTGCAACTAGTAACTCGGTACGAAATCATTCAACCAGATCTAATCACCTAAACACTAATACAAATGTGCCACTAGAATAAGACTACGTGAATGTTAATTTCCTAGACCTGAAAAGAAATTTTACAAGAACACCAATCAATAACTGCCCGTGAATCTAAATGATAATGTCCTTCCGTAATTGAAAATAATATTGATTTCACCTTCTTTTTTCCAGCAGACACAGAAACCAATCAAAATGGACAGCCTCGCAGGAGTTACTAGCCATGCCAAAGAAGAAACTTCAAGAACTTGAAAATTCAACACTCTATCCAAAACACAGTAGACCCGGTAATGTGGTATTTAGATAAAAACGCTAATCATGGAAAAGAAAATCAAGAGCTCGTCTAGAAAACAAAATCCTACTCTATAATGCATGTCTCTAACTCGTGATATAAAACTGTAGCGTAAATCTTCTGGTGGTAAAAAAGCCGCCAAGAAGTGACTCGATTTTTTCACTGTCACCATCTCCGGTCAATCAACAGACACAAATGGAAAAAAAATCAAACAAGGTACTGCACAAACTTCTGGTAAAATTCCTGAACGGCAGCTTCTTAGCATTAGTGTTAACATTCCATTTTTGTGTATAGCCAAAGATATCTAACGGGGATAATATGCAAGTATGTGTAATGCTATTATCCCTTTCTTGATCCTGAATAAACTACTACCAACTGATTTGCTGAACTTTACTATCTACCTACGACTCCTGTATCCAGGTTGCCTTCTTAAATTTTCTAATGTTTTATTTGATTGGCGTGTGCATTTATAGATAGCGAACGTTGAATAATCGTCAAGGTATACAACCAGCAGCCTCAAAGAGTGTTCAACAACACAACGCGAATACATGAGAAAACTAAACGGCTTTCTTAATGACGACTCCGATGTGATGGAATGCAGCAAAGGCATTAGTTGTTGTATTCTCCATCATCAGGCAGTTTAATCTGTTTCGTGTGCCGTTTGCTTTTGAAAACAACTGTGATTAGCACAAGTACTGGACTTTAGACGGGTGTACACTGACTATCTGATCAGGAACAGTTTTGGTATCATCGAACTACCTTTGCAAAATATTCTGTTCGTGTTGCAAACAACGAGACTATTGATGGGATTTTAGTTGACAAAATGGAGAAAAAAAGCCAATACTGGAGAAAAGTACTAATGGAAATTGTGTCTACAGTCAATCTAAATTCAAGGTTTGAATTTTCGAAATTCTAAGAAGAGCTTGATAGTCTTAGCATTAGGAATTTTCTTTGTTGCTCAGAATTAGTGGCAGAATTTGACCCATTTCATGATGTATACATTGAAAAGTATGTTAACGGAGGTCGTGATAGAGCTATCTATTATTAATAACTAAAGGCAAAAGTCATTGCATTACTGTCTCACCATGTGTCAACTCCACGCAAGATAAAACACATAATAATCAGTTAAATTTTACAGTTCGGTTTGTCTTGGCTACTGGAGGTCCTGATTAACGGTTCTTCAATTTTGTCCCCACATCCTCTTACACAAAAGCTTGCATAACGTAATCAAATTAACTTTTTAATATCTTGGAATCTGACTGCCGAGACCAAGTGTACGTTAATACTAGCAACATGGGTGCCATTTACAAAGGCATCGAGCCTCAAGTTCTGCAAGAAAGCAACAAAGCTCTTCTTTACTCCCTGCATAAAGTATTCCTTAAATTTGTCGGCTGAATCATATGTGTTCGTCCAGAAGCTTTCTATTTTTCTGTCAACATTTGCATACTGATGGAGCAACCTCGCTGATTAATTAACTAAACAGCTCCAAAATGACCGAGTGTTTAGATGCATTTACTAGCTTGGTGGCTAACTATCCTATCTACATTACTTTTCGAAGACAAATCTTAGGAGACGTTGTTCAGGTGTTGCCAACCGAAACGATTGGCTTTGAATTTGCAGTTTCAAAGCCGATATTCTTGAACGAAATTTTAACTGAACTACGGAATGATGCCGGCAGGTCCACCAAATTTCTGGCAGGGGGGTAGTGCTTTCCGATGCTAGTAATTTCTTGGGTAAACAAAAATGGCAAAATATCAACGACGATTAGCTTACACACAAAGGAGGTTTCGAATTTAGGCATCTGCTGTAATATTCCATTCGTTCATTGGAGGCTTCAGATGTGCGAGAACGATTTCCTTCTTGTGGGGCAATGATGAAGATAACGGCCTAACGAGAGCAACACAGTTTACGACGTGGAAAATTTGACAACACTGGAAAATGAATGGCAGCAATGGACATTTCTCCTGAAAATTATAAACATGACCGAGTGCATGCCGTCTGTAACCGCTGGCATTATGCTTGAAGAAGTATTGGTAAAAAAATTTTCCAATATTTTTTCTCTCATACAAATTCTATTTACCATAGCGGTCTGCTGAAAGGACGTCCACACTACGAAACAAAATTGCCCAAAAGCAAATGAACAATTTCTGTCTCCCGAACACCGAAGCGAAGCCACTACAAAAGATGAACCTCACAATCAACTTGGATTCCTTGATTCCCATAAAGCGAGAAAACAGAAAAGAACATTTTATTTGTACCTTTTCAAATAAAAATATATAACTTCCGTTCGGAAAATACATTTTCTGCACTTTTAACTTCTTCAAAACGGTGGAATGAAAAAAGGCCACTTAACTTAATACTTGGCTTGGTCCTACAAAGGCTTAATCCGGCAATGGGTAAAAACGGAGTTCTTCTTCCAATCCACCAAAGATTGGTTGATCACACTTCTATGTCCCCTCTATGTCGTGCTTCAAAGCACTCCGAGTCTGCCCATTAGACGACACTGCCACCCGCGAATGTGAATTTGTAGACAGTTTAATTAACCAAGGTGACATTCATAGGGAACACAAGTCAAACGTCAAAAAGTCCAAGCTGTACTCTGAGAAACTGCAGGATGCTGCCATTGATACTTATGCTTCCACTTCCCAGTTAAATATTTCACCCTGTCTCCTCTGCACTTTTTGAAATTACTCCCGTTCCAAAACTTCAAAATGAAGTGAATAGGTGTAATGAGCAATCGGATACTCTTACAGGCACGCTTCAGGAAGAAGAAACTAAAGAAGACTCTTTCAAAAAAAGAAGATTACCTTCAGACCGAAAAGGATTGCAGTGCTTTGTTAGTGGGCTGTGGTGCCATATAGCTAAAGCTAGTTTGAGATTCTTCTCTACAATTCCCTGCAAAAATAGTGCTTAACAGTGTCGTTACGAATAGTTGTTCATACGAGTAACTGAATAGTCGTTGGATGATTTTTACAAGTGGAGATAAACATCTCATCTTGCCCTGTTCCAATTGCTTCTATTTGTGCATAAGTAAACATTAACAACTATTTTATAGAAAAACGTAGCCTCTCCTTAGCGTCTGACAGTGTATTTTCATAAAGAAAAACAGTAAATTTAAGATTACTTTGTTCTCAGCCAGGACAAAAATCATGTGCGACGGCCTGTGTATTAAATAGCTCCACATATTCCTTATGTCAATCAAGTACAGTTCATAGTGACATGACCTGGTTTATCTTGTCGATGATCTGGTGATTCCAACTGGCTTCTACAACTAACGCCTTCCCAATCCTGATGATGAGAGGAATTTTCTTGATTCTAGTCCAGGATAACTCATCAGGTCCAGACATGTTACATTATATATTACTAAAAAGATTAATACTAAATAATGTTATAATGGGAGAAAGTTGTACATCCACAACTTTGCATCTGACTGAATATTATTTTCTAGTGCCATGAGGGAGTAACGCATAAAAAATCGGAGCTTGGTATGGGAATTTCAGCAAATACAATGTAAACAAACTAACATTGTTGCTTTCCGCCCACAATGACCATAAGAGAGCGCAAAGTGTCATGCAAGCGCAAAATACCACGGGAACACAAAATACCATACGAGGTCGTGGAGTCCGAATGGCCCCTTTATTCGGAATGCACCATTCTTTGCTTTGTGTTTCCTGACGGACTTACATATTCAATGCCATACTAACTTGTACAAATCCTTACAAAACGATGTTTAAGGCAATAGTCCTTTACTTGGGGAAATAACCCGCTATTTGTTGACAATATGGCGATAAAGTAACATTCAGTGAAATAACCTGATGTCGGCAACAACAAAAAATTCAATTGCACATCCACCTCCCAAAACTCGTATTCTGCCTCAATATAATAAATCCTAAAGAAAGTCAACAATTATGCAAATGGCAGAATGAAGGTGCCGGTACAGGTTACACTATATCGGTCCAAAGCTTAATGTGTAGTGCAGGGGTGATGACGCAATATCAGTTAAGATTATAATTTCCTGGACTGGGGAAGTATAGTTATATATCGACAGATATACAACTATACTTCACTATACGACAATTATTTGTTAAAAACACTATCAAAGGTTGCTCTTTTTCATAGCTATTTCAAATACATGCTTTTTTCTAGAAATTAAAAAACTGCAAAAGCCTCTATGAAAAAACATGGTGTGCCCAATTAGGAACAATAATACGAGCAAATACCATTACTTTTTCGACACAAACTCAGCAGGTTACTTCAAATTTATCGACCCTCTTATGGAAGAAACTGATCTGCGTTCTAATAGTGGTCAAAGACTGTTGTTCGTCTTTAATTGGGAAACTATGTTTTAACGTAAAATTAAAGGCTTTAAATCAAGTAATATTAAGGAGGTTTCCTGTAATGGCCTCCACTCCACCTTTCAAGTAGCGAAATGGGTTTAAATCTTCAAGATTTTTATCAGGTACTGTAAGCTACCTCAAGCAAGCCTTAAAATCGCGGTAGCTGATGCATTTCATGCGTATGCTATCTCAAAAATTAAAATAAAGAAATATTCAATACTATTTTGGGCAGTAGCCTCTCGTTTATTGTACGTATTTAACCCTTTAATTTAAAACTGCCTTGCGGGGAAATTATCATGTTACCGTAAAACAACACCAGTCTTCGGTATCCTGTAATCTTAAAAACTGAGAGGCACTAACCGTAGTCACAGCTGGTTTTTTCCGTTAAGTAAATTTCTAATTGTTCGCAAATGTCGTAAAAAGAACAATTCATATTTACTTTCTAACGAATTATTTCTTCTCCGACAACAAACATCATCACTTTTAAATTAAACACAACTTTTTATCCCTTTAATTTTTCTCACTGTGAAGGCTGTTTATGATTTTTTGTGTCTCCATATAAATTAATACTTGAAAGTAATAGTTTTTTTCTGCTGCGATTTGAAGATAATTATCTTTAATGAACTGTTACCCTTAACTGTGTTTTAAGAGGTCATTTTTACAAATTATTTTCCATCAAGCTAGAAGTAAAGTATTGATTAAAAAATTTTTGATCAATACATTTTACGAGCCGAAACACCATACTGTTTGCCTGAAACAAAAGTGGCTCATCCTGCGCTACCCGGAGATCAATAATGAAAGTCAGCACAAGGTGGTCAGGGGCCAAAAAAACCCCAGAAATAAAATCTCAAAACCTTTTCCTCCTTTCCACCTATTTAACCTTTGTTTTTAAATTTACTAAATGCAGTTGGTCTCATGAGATAGAATGCACCAATAATTAGTATTCTTAAAAATAATACGACCTTATGTTGACTCTTTTTCCAGCCATGACCAGTTCCGGGCTCTAAATTACAATTTACGTTATCCTAAAGTAAGGTTATAAAGAAATACGAGTCAAAATCCAAATACTGTTTTTATTTAATACTTACCCGACGCCAATCTAAAACATTTAATAAAATTGACAGTGCGACACAAGCCAATGAATTTGCTAACAAAAACAGCACCATATAGTTCCATTTTCGCTGTGCCCTGAATCAAATAGAAAACATAAAGGGTTTTTTCAAAACCATCGTTTGGTTGATGAATCGAAGTGTATGTACAGAAATATGAGAAATAAGGGACGGAAAGAAAAGTGAAGAGCAGGGAAATGAGGAGAAGAAAGGGGAAGAGAGGAGAAAAGAGGAGAAGAGAGGAGAGGAGAAGAGAGGAGAGGAGAGGAGAGGAGAGGAGAGGAGAGGAGAAGAGAGGAGAATGAGTGTGTGTGAGAGAGAAGGAGAGAAAATGAGAGTGTGTGAGTGTGAGAGTGTGCGAGTGTGTGTGTGAGTGAGTACGTCAGTTGTATACACATATTCAGCGGCATATTCATAAAATTATACTAAAATTTACATTTGTATCAGGCTTTAAAGGGATTAGGAAAAAACTTGTGTTTACAAAACTAATCTACCGAAATACAAATTAAAAACAAACTGGGTAGAGCGGTTTATATGGGCTAGGAAACAATATTTATAACGAAGTTTCGCAATTCGGGTACTTGTATTTTAGTCTTTCCTCTCTCGGAAAATATCGTATTGTATTTTAAAAATATATGGAACACAAATCAAATTTTATTAATAGAGTAATCTAAATGATCTTGTAAATAAAACTGCTAGAACTACTAAACCCTTACTTAGTTACCAAAGGAATCAATGAACTTAACAGCAACGTCGGGTACACGCGGGTGGAGCCGGTTTTAGTAAAGTACATGGACCCCGCTAAATAAGTCTATGTTTTAATATTGCTTGATGTACTTAAAAGGTAATTCTTTCCGACCAAGAAAAATCCGTAAGAGGAAATTAGAGGGCACTTTCAGTGTAGGTAGCTTAAGAAGAAACGGGGTGGGTGAAATACAAGAGGTGGATGGCAGGCCTTTGCAATGATCCTAAACGCTTCTATTAAAAAACAAGTATTCACTGTCATGTTGTTGGTGTTTTGTTAATAATAAATGCAAATACAAAAAACACCAGGTACACCACTTTTGATATTGATCATTAACTTCTCGAATCGCTGTACTTCACAGCCACCATTTAAACCTTCAGTCATGTTCCAAATTACATATGATTTCAGACATTTTACAACAGCCACTTAGTATCGGGCTGGGAAGATGGCTTTGTACTGTTGCGAGGAAGAAGATTGTTTGCGACAGTGTGAAGCACATGGCATTTAGTAAACTGCCATGTGCAAAGAAACTAGGTAAACAGTAGCAGACTGAATATGTTACGCTACGGGGAGACTCTTCATTCACAACTTTCATTCAGAAAATTCTTCAAGCGGTCCAACAAAGCTGTATTTTTTGTGGGGGAGGGGAGGGGGAAAGAGTCGATTTAGCGCAGAGGTACAAATGAAGTGATAAAACCTTGAAACTGGAAATCAACAGAATATGGTTTTCAGCGGCTATACCCAGTGTCCTCTACATTTCGAGTTATCAGAATGAACATCAAAATACATCGATATATACTGCATAGCTTCAGTATGCAATAAGTTACAGAAGCAGCAATATCAACACTAACCAGATGGAAATGATTATTACCTTGAATATTGTAGTATAACTCCAATTATTTCATTACAGATACCAATGCCTATCATTTGAATTGAAGTCATAATTCCAAGTGCTGTTCCCAGTGTTGCGTGATCGATTACAAGTGGAACAGATGGCCACAGTGTTGCCTGTCATAAGAAAGGGAGGGAAAGTATATAATAATCTATTGTCCAAGTCTTTCACTTTTGTTTATCATCAACCGCTTTTTTGCTGTCTACTTGATAAATATCTAGCAGATGAAAACACCGGGGTTTTTTCTTTACTGTTTCAAGAATCGAATTATACTCGACCCACATTATCCCACATTTTCTTTACTAGTAATGAGAACTCCACCATTGCCTGCCTAATATTTGGCCAGGAAAGGAGCATGGGTGGCCGTAGGGTTATTTCTTCACCCTGAAAAACACATCATTATCATTATCATTATCATTATCATTATCAGTAGTAGTAGTAGTAGTAGTAGTAGTAGTAGTAGTAGTAGTAGTAGTAGCAGTAGTAGTAGCAATAGTAGTAGCAGTAGTAGTAGTAGTAGTAGTAGTAGTAGTAGTAGTAGCAGCAGCAGCAAGTGGTAAAGGATAGCAAAGGGCTCAATGAGGCTCTGAGATAAAGTGTTAACGCCCTGCATACTCATCTGACCATCCACCCAGATGAAAACATAGAGGATACATGCACAGAAAACAGATGTGTATGAAATAGTTTGTAGTAAGATGGAAAATAACAAAAGAGAACCTCACAGGTGGGGACCACTTAATAAAATCACAGTGTTGGAAAACCTAACCTGTTCAGTCAGAAAAAGAAAAATACCAGAAAGACAATAATAAGAAAAATGTTACCCGTTATGCCTGCTAGCATCATCATCATCATCATCATCATTATTATTATTATTATTATTATTATGATGATGATTATTATTATTATTATATCTTATTTATTATTTACTTATGTTTGAAGACGTTTTAGTGCCGAGTCATTCTGAATGACCTACGGAACTAAACTGTTTATAGTATGCCTTTTTCTTTCAAGAGTAAATTGTAGTTGGTCTAAAATCAAGCGTCTCAGACAGTGGAAGTACGGGTTAAAATATGTGCAGTACTATTAAGCAGAATTATTGGTATTTCACTCAATATTAAATTGGCTGTTATTTTCTGAACAAAACTTCGCGTTAATCCTTTGAGCATCTGTAATACCCAATGATTACGGGAATTGCGGATGTTTTCATGTGGCACATCTTGGTTACCTCTATTTCTAGATCGTTTGCTTTGTTCGATTTTTCAAACTCTTTCGGAGAGATATTGTTACCAACTCATGTCAGTCATCTTAGACTTACCTTTAATTACACTATCAGGTCAATTGGCCTCTGTAGTCCTTTCAGTTCCAATGGGAAAGCCCCATACTACTGTGACATCGTTGGTATCAACAATAGGAGGTTTATGCTACCACCATTATCTACTAGCACTGTTTCTTGGCAAGAACAAATGTTCAACATCTGCCTTCGAATGATGCAGTTTGTTTGTGGTCAAGAGTTTTCTGATTCTAGTGTCAAGCATTATTATATCATTTACGTTTCAAAGGATAATATTGAAGCCATTGGTAACGACTGCAATTGGAAGAGAGTTCATGGCTGTAATTCGCTTGTCAGATTTTAGTTCTGACTTCAGAAGTGATTTCTTGTCAACAGTTCTCTTTTCAGTTTTGTTTTCATGGAAGCATGTTGGATCCCAATGCCTTCGTTAACTCCTAAGTACTTGTCAAAATTTTCCTATTCTGGGTCCTTTACTGCACATTCATTATCCAAAGTTGTATTGCTTCAATTTTTAATTGACCTCTGTCAAATGTGGCTTTGAGGGACTTGTCCGAATCCAACTTCATACCTACGTCGTCCCTTAAATCGACCTTAAAGCCATACCCTGAATCTATTAAGTTCTAAAGGCAAGGGAAAGAGAGATAAACAAAATAAATGGGCGTAGAATGAATCTACCTGGAAGATTCCGCGTTTAATTCATACTTCACCACGAGATAGCACCTTTTTCTGCGAGGGAGAACAAGAAGGGTTTTTGCATTGTTGAATATTATATTGTCGGAAGCAAGTAAAATTTGGGCAAACTCTAATAAGTTCCAGCGCCCGAAAGGTCCACTTAAGTGGAATACAATCGAATGCTATTTTTATAATCAATTCAAGGACAACTCAAATATCTGTAATAAAGGAGACAGTTCTCAAGTATCAGCTTGTTTGTTAAAAGTTGATCCTTGCAACCATAAGATCCTTGTTCACAGCCCTTTAGGTACAGAGGGAAGAGATCATTGATTTCAAAATGTTTGAATGCTCTATCAGTTAGGATTGATGTCAATATTTTATATGCTGTGAAAAGACAAGTTATAAGAAAGCTAATAAAAAGTAAAAAATATGGATGTTCCCTGAAATTGACAGTATATCAACTATTGGCTATATACACTCAGAAGTGCTCGAAGTAAAATCACCAAACCTGTCTCTGCTTTCAATCCTGAGGTTTGCATCCATTTATGTGTCAAGCTTTGTTAATATCTGCTCTGTCAATGCTTTCTAGGTACCGTCCATGCAGAGGTTTCTCCCTCCATTTCTCTTTTATGTTGATCAAAAGAGCATCTTCTAGATTAAGTCTCCTCCAATTTCAAGGACTTTCCTTAGGATCCGTGCGGACTGTAGGATTACAGTCTCCTGCATTTCTTCAATTCTGGTCTCAATTCCAAATTCTTTTAGTTTCCTTTTGATGTCTTTTGAAAGTGCTCCTAATGCCCCGATGACTGTTAGGGCTACCTTCTCTTTCTCCTTCTGTTCTAATCGGGTACCATACGGAATAGCAACGATAATGCAATTGGTTTCTTTCTTCTAGATTAAAATTAATTATAACCTCTGGCTTCAATTACATCATCAGTTTGGCCAGATAAGTCCCATAACACTTTGCAAGGATTACTTTCAACCACATTTTTCGATTCATAATTGTACCACTTCTTTCTGCAAACTTCTCACAAACTTTCTCAATGTGTCTCAATGAGTTCTTCTACCGACCGATGTATGTCTATCTTTAAATTCTTTCTGTGCCCATTTTGCTGCATTCGCTTACGAGGTGATTGACAGCTTTAGCAACCTTAACAGACATTCTACATTTACAGACTTTCTGTGTTTTGTCCACTTTGGCTTTGATGAGGTTCGTACTAATGGCTTGCTCTTGTGCTGCTAGGATGACAGTTCCGGTCTCCCTCTTAATGCCACCATTTTTCAACCATTTACATCTTTCCTCTCCAGCAATCTCCTCAGTTTGTCGAATAAATTGGTCATGAAGGACTTTCTCCTTCCAGCTTTCCTAGTAATCTTTTGCTATACAATCTTTTTATTCACTCTTTCCTTTATTTCCATGTCTGATCTTTTAGCTGCACTCAACAGTCGTTCCTTGCTCTCCTGCACGGACCTTTTTAGTCCAAACTTTGATGTTTCTATCGTATCTTTAATGTTCAAAAGTCCTCTATCACATCTGTATCGTGAAATATACACCCGGTCTGCATTGCTTTGTGGGTGGAGTGTTTTAGGCATCGTCCATAACTCTTTACGATGTATTTTATCTGAGCATGGTCATTTGGAATTTTGTAGTTGCAATTCAAATCACCGGCAATTATGGTTTATTTATACTCGGTAACAATGGTCGATAACATATTGTCAAGATTCGTCGAAAAGTTTCTGTTGAAATACTTTGAGCTATCAGGGGGTCTATACGCAGTACAAACAAGTACATATTTGGATTTTTTATGACAATTTCAACCCATAGGAATTCCAGGTCGTCATCCTCTAGGTCGCTTCTTCTACAGTACTGTAAATCGTCTCTAATGTGGAGTGACACACCTCCACATCTTTTCTTTATCTAAGGCTGAAACAGTGTTTATGACGAATTTATTACCACAAGGGCCATTGGCTAAAAGGAAAGCTCTGTCTTGAGCATTAAGGTTGCCGTTTATTTGTTGCGATAAAAAACTCTCTCCAAATAATTCTCAGTAAGCTGAAACCTGAAATATACCGTTGTTCTTAAATCCTCTTCATATGCCAGTTAATAGAGTGCCATCCATTTCCCACAACAAATGCTTGGGATCCAACTACGTTAAAATCTCTTATAGCTGAGCTGACTAGTTCTTGTGGTCTAAGATAACGTATGGAACTGATTTCCTGTAAATATTTAAAATCTTCCAATGACAGTAATAATGTTAATGAGTCCATGTTGTTATTGTTTTCTTTGTAACTGACACGCACAGTTTTTAAGGGGCCCTCTAACAAACTTTAAGATTAAAAACTGTACGCTATCTGTCGCTAGACGGAAGGCAAGGAAACTAGCAAATAATATATGAGCAGTATATTGTATGACAGAAACTAACAGACAATTTCCCTAATCATAATAGCGGAGTCATATATTTAGTTTCACTTGATGGTTTCTAATGAATTTATTGTGAGCGGTTGACGCTTGGCTTGACCAAAACCCATTACAATGATGCGTTTACATAATCTGGTAAACAATGGTAATACCAAGCAATCAAACTACTTATTTGACAAGACAATACAAAACCTTAGAAAGAACTCAAAGTAAAAAAGTAAAAAAGAGTAAAGATTGTGTAAGGATTTTTCTGACGATCAAACCGGGCCTGTCTTTGAACATACATGGACAGTGACACTGATTCGCTATCTGAAATTGAAAACTCTTATCAGCAGGTTATAATTATTTTTTCTAGNTAATGAATTATTTGTGAGCGGTTGACGCTTGGCTTGACCAAAACCCATTACAATGATGCGTTTACATAATCTGGTAAACAATGGTAATACCAAGCAATCAAACTACTTATTTGACAAGACAATACAAAACCTTAGAAAGAACTCAAAGTAAAAAAGTAAAAAAGAGTAAAGATTGTGTAAGGATTTTTCTGACGATCAAACCGGGCCTGTCTTTGAACATACATGGTGACACTGATTCGCTATCTGAAATTGAAAACTCTTATCAGCAGGTTATAATTATTTTTTCTAGTTAAGCCTAGCGAAAAATGGGTAAAATGGCTTCTGGAAATTGTTTTATGGTTCATCAACTGTATTTTATACAGGTATTTTTACTAAAAGAGATCTTAGCTTCGCTTGTCAATCGGAAAGCAAATTGTCTTTTCAGCCATTTTTCTGGTCATGTCAAATTGTTGGGCTGAAAGCCTATTGCTTATTGTGAATCAAACACTGGATCTGATATAGGTATCTGTGACCTTTATTCAGGTCATTTGATTTTATTCCAGAGATCAGTAAATCTTCTTGCCCGTGGCAGTACTTGTTAAGCTCTTCTTTTGTAACTTAGCCAACAGCAGATCCAAGCTAACGGAGCTTAATATTAACAATGCAATACCCACATTAACACCTGCTCGCGTGCATAATGTTTGCTGTTCCATATTCAAGACAAAGTCAGCATTTTTTGAGGGAGTGGTAAACAATTCGTTCTCCTTTCCACATATTATTCCATTAACGTAACAAATCTCTGATACGCAGTAACAAACAATTACATAACAGGCTCCACTGTGGGTGATAGAAAAGGCATCAAAATTAACATAAATAATTTTTAAAGGTTCTCAGCATAATTATTTGTTGCTTGGGTGTTTCTGGTTATTAGTAAAATCCAATGTCTACTTGGTAGACTTGTCCCGCTACTATTACAACGTTAAAGTATATAATCGAATTTAATGTAGCTCCCAGATGTACGGTAACCCAATATAAAGAGATTATCTTAATAGTACCAACAAACAGACATCTTTTGCTTATTCTGATGGATAAGTGCAAAGCAACCAAGATCATTCTCAATAAAACTATGAGAAAAATCCTTACCACCTGCAGAATCGGTTTATTACTACCACATGAATAAATAATGAATGAACACTGAAAACAATAAAATTAAAAAAAGGCTACTGCGACTAGTGGCTTGATTCTTATTATTTCTTTTTATCATAGAAAAATATCGGCAATTAAATTAATTACGCATCTGGTATTATTGTATCTGGGTCAATAAAATCATAATTCGCACATTAAATAACTACAGATCCATTTCAAAAAACATAGAACAATTAAACAACTCTCATTTTAGAGCACATGACGGCGCACATGCTTATATCAATATATATATATATATTGTACAACTTCACGACGGAAAAGGTACGCCAGGTTATTTTTAATCATTAAGAAGTGTTTTCGGGTAGAGAGGCACATGGCTTCCGTGGACGAAACAATAACGGATTCTCAAATAATACCAGTGAAATGTAGAGTTCTCTTTTTTTCAAGCAAATAATAATTTAAGTCATAGCTTAGATATTGTATACCATTTTCTGTTTGTCTTAGGCAAAAGCTCCTAATCTTTTATCAACTAGTGTCACTCAGCTGATTAGACGAGGTGGTAAGTGGGGTGTCATACCTACCACGTCTCTTTAAGGTTATCATTTTTTTATCAGATGTGAAAATGAACAAACAAACTAAAATAACTAGAAAATTCAATATCATCTCTCGTTTTTGCCTTCCTTGCTATCAGGATGGTCATTTGTTGTTTCCAAAATTCTTGCATTATTTGTGATGGATCTTTCGCCGAACTCAACTTCGTCTGGAATATCATTAATTACAACTTTCAATTTGCATCTCCAAATAGGTCAACTCGACCTCACATTGTTTGCAGTGGTCACCAATAACTTTGACTAAACAGCATAAAAATGTTTCCAAAACAACTGGCAATTAAAACCTTTCACTCCGAAACTATGTTTGTTAATGGCTAAGAACCATACAAGGCAAAATGCCACTAAGTGTAAGAAACTATAAAGAAGTGATAAAAAAAAAGAATAAAAAAACACGAAAAAAAAGAACATTAAGCCAAGCGATGAGTTAACCTAAAGACTTAAAACATGTAAGTCACAAAATGTCGGAAAGCACTCAGAGTTCCACAATCTTGTAGTGCGAAGGAAAAAAACTACAATCATAGACGACGTTCATAGAAACCAGTCACACGAGTTACAACAAATTGAGCTGGTAATAACGACGAAAGCTCATCAGAAAACTACCCAGGATAATAACTATAAAAGAGACTAACAAAAACTACATTCCATCGATGACGCCAAGCTTGAAGAGTAGCAGCAACATCTGGACAAGTCAAGTTACAGATACATCTCTAAACTAGATCAAGAACATGAAGATGAGATGAAAGAGCATCTATCCAGATATATCCACAGTACTCCATGCAAGAGCGAATAGTAGATTTATAGAGATACAAGGTGGCCTAGGGCGTAAGGTAATCTCTAGCAAGATACAGAGAATCAGCCTTTTAAAAGCAGACTTCCCAATAAATTGGATATAAGAACCCCAAGAAAGATCGGGAGAAAATGACAAACCAAGTGTTTTCATTGTTGAATAATCCCCAATGAGAGAAGCAACCTCACCAGGATTAACATCACAATGGCATTCCATGAATATTGGAGGGAGATAAAGGTACAGGTTTTTATCAGATGACATCAGCTGAGTTTTTGCCGCATCGACAGAAGCCAGCCACCTCCTTCCCTATTCTCTGACACCCTGAAGGTCAGATCTTAAAGCTTCCCCAAGTCTGAGTTGTTCCTACTCAGTTACCTTAACAGATGTAAGCAAGTAAAATTGATTAAACTAATATCCGCTGGAGATCTCAATTTAAAGACCTCCAGCTCAGCTCACAGCGTCGAAAATAATGATAATTTTTTAAAGTTCACATGGTTTTTATTATCAGTAAAAACACTTACATAATTTTATCTATTCATACAGTAATACTCTCCTATTAGGGCATATTGCTCACGGCGTTTGTAGCAGTTTTCACCAGCTTTCAGGTTTTCGATTCCTATTTTTTATTACGCAAAAAAAAGATATAATAGACTGTTCCTATGCATACGTTTATATTTTTTTTGTTAAATAGTTCAGTCTCATTATTTAGATCAAAGTTTTTCTCTTTAGAATGGGCTAATCTATCATTACCTATTACACCAATAGCGCCAAGGCGTAAATTAAGAAAATAAATCTTATAATTTCTTGATAGATTAACAAAAAGCTGTTTAAAATATTTAGCTTTTACGGTCAAAATTGTTCTTAATGTTCGTTTCAAAACCAACTGTAAGTTCCAACAATAAAAATTTGTCATCTTTAACCATAGCAAAGTTAGGTCGTTTTTCTTCGCCGGTTATGACTGACGGGTTTAGGTAACTATCTGTGTCTATTAAAACTTCTAACCCTTGTGATTTCATTGTTTTGTATATGTTAAGTAAAATTGAATCATGACTCCAATCATATCTAAACTATAACGTTAACATTAAAAGGAAAGGTAGCCATGTAGTCAATGAGGATATTAGGCAGCGAATTGTTGCAAAAGCTGCTGAGGTGAAAAGATAAAACGACAAAACCACACAGTTTCGTCAAAACAGACTTTATCAGGTTAATCAAAAAGAGTTGCTCAGCGAGATAAGTGGTAATAACAATGCAAAAAATATTTTCTCGGATGCACAAATGACAAAAGAGTTGTGCAACAACATTTGGGAAAGCGAAACAGCACAAAATTAAGAAGCTGAGTGGATTAAGAACGTAGAAGAACAGATGAAAAGGGAACAATAGACAAATTTGACAATTTCTGTATATGCTCTGAAGAAACGCACAGCCATGATAATCAACTGTAAAGCTCCAAGGACCAGATGGTATACAAGGTTACTGGCTACACAACTGATCGCATGGAAGAAGAGGAGGTATCATTCTGGATGACACGCCGTAGGACAGTATTGCTTATCGAAGAGCCACAATGAGGAAGCCAAGCCAGTTATTACAGACCAATAAAGTGTCTACTACTGTAATGGAAACTCTTTATAGGCCTTTTGTCCAATGAGATATATTGGTATTTCGAATCACAATTGTTGTTACCAAGCGAACAAAAAGGATGCAGAAAGAATAGCAGGGTCAAAGGAACAAATGCTAATTGACAATATGCTTATGAGGAATTGCAAGAGACGGAAGGCTTTTCATTGAGCATGATTTGGCTAGATTAGAAGAAAGCTTATAACATGATTCATCACTCATAGATCGTCAAGTGTTTGGACATATATAACATTGTCAATAACATAACAGCTGTTATCAAAAACAGCATCAAACAACGGAATACAGAGTTAAGATTTGAAAACGAAAAATAATGCAAAATTGATATTAAGTGAAGGAATTTTCCAGGGGACAGTTTGTCCCCAATGTTATTTGTCATGTGAATGATGCCACTGTTTATATTGTTGAGAAAAGTGAAACCCGGGTATGATCTTAGCAAAAACAGAGATGAAATAAATCATCTGCTTTTTATGGATGATCTGAACCCGTATGCTAGAAACAAGAAAGAGGGAAATGCACTTATTAGTACCACCCAAATATATAGCAAAGGCATTTGTTTGGAATCTGGAATCAAAGTGTGCACATATAATGTTGCAGAGAGGAAAGGTAGTGAGTGTGCGTGGGTTAGAGATATTGGATGAAAATTGATCTACGACAAATCTATAAAAACTGGATATTAAAAGCAGAAAATTACTTACTATACACCGCATGCACCATCCCAAATCCGATGTTGAGACTGTACCTGCTATGCAGTGAATGTGGTAGAGGCCTCAACATTTATAAGTAATGAATAAGACTACCACCCTGGCTGGAATTTCCATGTACGAACACAGGATGAATGATGGCACAAGGAGATTTTTGAAGGTAAGAAAAATAACAGAGAAAGCAAGAGAAGCAAGGTTAAGATGGCAGGTGCCAGTGACAGGAAGGAGGTGTAGCGGACGACAAAAGCTTAGACTGAGGGGCGTCATAGAACGAGATATGAGAGAAGTGAGAGTGAGAGAATAATAATTGGAAGGCCGAGTCAAGTGGCGAAAAAGGTGTCGCGCGGCCGACCTGACAGGTGTCGGATGAGGGCCGAAAAGAAAGAATAAGAATAAGACTACCACCATAGGTTTACAAGAATATTTGATTGTGACTAATGGCTGGGTGTTAAAACTTGTCAGGTAACATGAGAGAAATAAAAGAGCCTTCTCTATAATTAAAGTCGCTGATAATTAAAAAAATGACTTGAACCTTTGTGATGTTGAAATAGCTGACTTTGAGTTACCACCAACTGTATGAGCAAATGCGGTTAAACAGCGGGCCAAATAAAAGGTCTTGATGCAATTAGACACCAACTTTAAGTGAAGCTGATGTAGATAAGGGAAATGCCAATAAGTCGTTGTCTGGGACTCTTTTTACATGCAACTAACAGGCCCATGTGTTGAAGCAGACCCAAATTGTTGATTTTGCGACAAAGTCTCAGAGACCAATTACCAGCTGGTCTCTGGGTGCTCAGTGCTAACACCCACTGGAGATAAGAATCCACATTAGTGTGTGGGTCAATAACTACACTGGTTTCTGTGCCAATACTACCAACTCCTATTTGAATCTAAATGGTATGAGCATAAACGACCTGCTGTTGTTGTGAATCATAAATCAAACTCTGGGATTTGGAAATCACTACTGACAGAACCATTGAAACTAAACTTACCAGATATAGTTATGAAGGATTATGAAAAGAAAATTTGTCTTTTGGTTGATATGATAATCCCAATGGACAGGAATGTTAGTGCAAAGGAATTAGAAATAAGAACATTTGTATAAACATACAAGAACATACAAATTGAGATTGAAGGAATCTGACACTTGAAAATGGCTGTTCTTCAAACAGCTCTGGGAGCAGTTGGAATTATCAACAAAAATGCCTGCAAACACTTGATAAACTGTCTGGAAGAATTCATTTGCCAGAAAGGCAAAAAATCGTCTTAAACAGTACTGCTGACCTTCTTAAAAGAACATTATCAAATTAACAAATAAAATTTCTCTTTATTCATGGTGTCATCCGGTATTTTCGATCTAAAAATCTAAGGCAAAAATAAGCAGTTAAACATAAATAATAATAATAATAATGGAAACTTTTTATTTTTTCATCTGAACATATACAATTACAAACCTCACTAATCAAGGTAGTTTGCATTGGCTTGCCTATTTAACAAAATCAAAATTAAATATTTTACTAACAAAATCAATAAAGCGACAATAGTTCAGGGCTGGT
>RDPX01000396.1:6121-41804 GCA_003991215.1 Morbakka virulenta
TACCAGCATTGTCCCAATCGTCGTGGGAAGCTTAGGAGTGGGGACGAAGCGCTTGGAGCGCAGTTTGAAAGAGTTGGGCATCCCTGATGTCTTGGGTGGACTCCAAACATCTACCATCATTGGAACCACCAACATATCGAGGAAGGTGCTTAACCTCTAAAGCTGCTGGTCAGTAGCCGGGGTTAAGTTTTCTCGTCTGGCAGGTGAATACCATCTCCCTGTACGGGCTGTCATGCTGGACATGAACTTTGTTATTATTATTATTTACAAATTTTCTTTGAATTGTTTTATTGACATCCAGCACAGTGTCACTACCAGTGACCTAGGGTGAAGTAAATGGTACTAAACCCAAGTAGAGAAAGCTCGTCTAAGCAAATAAGCAGTTCCGTTCAAAACGATTTTCTGTACTTCTTGCAGAGAAGGTTCCTCTGGGATTTGTTTCAAAAAGTTATCTGTTCCTTTCTTGATGAGGCATGGTGCACCCACAATAACAGGTATTGTCTTTGTTTTTAAATGCCACATTTTTCTATCTCCACCTCTAAATTCTTATATTTGGCAAGCTTTTCAAAATTCTTAGAAGAGACATTCCTGCCTGAAGGGACACTCATATCTATCAAGAGGCAAGCGTTCTCTTTCCTTTTCTTGATAACAATGTCAGGGTGGTTTGCTTGTATGGTACGGTCCGCTTGTATTGGAAAATCCCGCATGATCGTAACATCCTTACCTTCAGTTACAGTTCCTGGATGATGTTCATACCAGCTAGCTTGTGTTTGAATGGAAAAGTGCTGACAAATTTTCCAATGTAGGTATTGCCCAACTCGATCATAAGGGGTCTTATATTCGTTTCGTGCTAGTACCGAGCAGCTAGAGACAAGGTGGTCAATAATTTCGGTTTTGTCCTCACAGATGCTACACTCTTGATTGTCACTGTTATGTAAAACATTAGCTTGATAGTTCCTCGTGAACAGACTCTAATCTTGGGCAGCAAGAATAAAGCCCTCTGTTTCCCCTTTCAGCCTGGAGCTCCTCAGCCACTAATAGGTTGCTTCTTTGTCTACATCAGCACTGTTGCTTCGGGCTCCGAACTGTCCATGGTAACGTTTTTCTTGCCTCCTAGATTCGAGTCTGTCCAATCTAGTTTTTTGCTTTTTGCTTGGTGTTTTTGGCTACAACTGTTGTGGTTAGTGTCTTATCAACCTCAAAATCAACTTCTAATTCTTGGAAAAACTTTTCTGACTCTTTAAGGATTGAATGCAATCTTTTGGAATTTTCATGCCTATTAACATGTTGAAGCATCCAATCATTGGTTAAATAAAAATATTGTAAGAGACCAATAATGGATGTTTTATAAGAGAGCTCAAACTGGATCATCCCCCTACCTCCTTTATGTCTAGGGAGGTACAAACGATCAACTTCTGATTTTGGATGATGCATCAGATTACAAGTCAGTTGCTTCCTTATCTTTGTGTCTAGCCTTTTCAGATCACTCAGATTCCAATTTATAATGCCAAAGCTATAAGTTACTACCGCCACTGCCAGAGAATTTATTGCTGATATTCAATTTTCAAGATAGACCTCACTCTCCTAATGCATTCTTTCCTTATCTTTTCCTTCATATTAGAGTACTGTATGCCGTCACCTTCACTTTCACCTAGATATTTATAAGTGCCTTCCTCTTCTAGATCTTGAATAACCGTCACTTCATCCAGTTCAACATTTTTAGCTCTTTCCGAATTCCCCCGCTTAAAACTTGCTTTGACACACTTATCAAGACCAAACTCCATCCCTATATCGTCACAGAACGCTTTGACAGTCTTTAAAAGTTCTTCCAGATCACCACTATCCTTAGCGTACAGTTTCAAGTCATCCATATAAAACAGATGATTTATCTTCCTGTCCATAATCTTATATCAATGTCCATTGTCATTGAGGAGATTCGAGAGTGGGATAAGGGCTATGCAGAATAAAAGGGGTGAAAGAGAGTCGCCCTGAAAGATTCCACATTTTATCTGCATACAGTTAGAAAAAAGGGTGCCATTAGCATGTGTGAGAGTAAGATTGGTCTCCCACAAGGTCATACTGACTCGCAGGAAGTTAATAAAGGCAGGAGAAACTTTGTACATTTCTAGTGTCTTTAAAATCCAGGAATGCGGAACACTGTCAAATGCTTTTTTATAGTCAATCCAGGCCGTGCTTAAATTTTTGTGCTTGGTATGAGCATTTTCAAGAATCATTTTATTTATGAGGAGTTGGTCTTTACAACCATATGAACCTCTTTTACATCCTTTCTGTTCAATTGGAAAAATATTTTGTTCATCCATATGAATATAAGTTCTATCAGTTAATATCGATGTAAGTAGTTTATAAGACGTAGAGAGACAGGTAATCGGGCGGTAGTTCTTCGGGTTCCTTGTTTCGTTACTTTTTGGTAACAAATAGGTAGTTCCAAGGCAAAACCACTTTGGTATAGTTTCGGGTTCTGTTATAATCTTATTGAAAATAACTGCAATCCTATTATGGGCAGAAGAGAGAGAGAGAGAGTAGCCAAAAATTTGACACTTTGTCTATTCCGGGGGACTTCCATTTGTGAGATTTTTCAAGAGCCTTTTTAACTTCGTCTGTTGTAATTTTAACCCATATCTGCTCAGGTGTATCCCTTGTGCTTTCTTCCAAATTTTGCAACCATTCCGCATTTTCATTAAAACCCTTCTCATTACCCTAGATCTTATTCCAAAATTCACGAACTTCGTCTTCCGACGGCACATCCTCTACAGTTATTGTTTCTTTCCCGATTTCATGATAAAACTTTTTAGCATCCGTTTCAAAGATTTTGTTCTGCTTGTAGAACTTTTGACGTTTGTCAAATCTACGTAACCTCTGCGCCTTAACCTGCAACGTTTGTTTCAATTCTTCCTTCAAACTTGGCAATTGCTCTCTGTCTTTAATGTCATATTTTCGTAATACTTTTCTAGCTTTACCCGACTTTAAGTTTTCATTTTTTTTGCAGTTCCTCCATCAGTGGTATTTCCCTCCTAAAGGTTTTGATTTCCTTTTCTATCTGTAATTGCCATTTCGGTTTATTGGTATTTTTTTGGTACTTTTTCCCTTCTTAATGTTGATTCCACATTTGGTTTGAATAACCTATCCTGTTGCATACATTAACTCATTGAGTTCAGTCAAGTTTGGATTAATTTCATTGCAGATTATTTCTGAGACTTTGTTTCCTAAATTAAAGATATTTTTTTAATTTGTGAGGGTGTCTGATTTTAAGTAATGATTCTCTTTCCTCGATTTTAGTATCTTGAACTACTAAAAACTCTTCCAAAACGTCTATCTTCAGATTTGCCAGCTTTTCTTCATCTACTTCAACAGCTGGTACAGGTCCTACAGATTCTTGCTGTTCGTCCTCTAACACATTTAAGTTATGCACATTAGTATTTTAACTGCCATAACATCACATTCGTTTTGTTGTAACTCATTTCCCAGATCTTCTAACTAAATTCTCTCTTGTATCATCTTTTCCTTAATGTTTGAGATTTCAACTTCTATTAATTTTTTTTTGTGAATTATATATCTCCTTTGATTAACTAGTCTATTCGCATCCATACCTTCCACTTTATCACTATTACTATTTCTTTCACACTAGATTTTAAACGTGTCGTCAGAATTATTAGTTTCAGGTTTTTCAAGTGCATAATAAAAACAGTATATTACTTCAACGTACTCTTCCCTTCTCAATTTTTTTCTTTTTTCTTTTGAGGTGTGGTATTTATATTACTAGTCGTTAATTCCGAAGGGCCAGGGGTGAGGGTTACTTCGTTCTGGTGACCTTGCGTGCTTTCGTTTTGGGAAGAGGTAGACCTAGTTGCATCCTTTTCGACCTCAGGCCGGTCTCTCCCTGAGGGAGGCGTGCCTTGTTGACCCGCGTGACGGACGAGGCGGTATGATTTACTTCTGGTTATAATTTTGATATTTGAGATGCATTTCAGCCTTACTGTCCAGAGTAAGGATTGGTTTATTTAAGGGTTTCCTTCCTTTGTATTTTTATTGTGACACCAACAATAGAGAGGTTGCCAACCAAGGTTAAAGACTTAACCCCGACGGATGCCAATTCGGTACTTTAAAGTCTCGGAGTAGGATGACAGGTGCTACAACTTACCCAAGGGTGATCTGGAGGTAGTTGTCACAAAGGGTAACCTAATTCGCCCACGTCGAAACTCCACAACCGGATGCAGTTTAATATCAATACGCAGGACAATTATTATTATTATTATTATTTATTATTATTTTTATTATTATTATTATTATTATTATTATTATTATTATTATGCTCTGACGTTGTCACCAAATGATAATATCCGAACATTGTGGGAAAACACAAGCAATAGTACCAATATACAACACGATATATATAAAAATAGAAAAGAAGTTTTGAAAGCTGTTCAAACAGAATACAAGGAGCGTTTACAAAGTCATCTTACTACTCAAGGTACCATTCTCAAAGTTTTGGTAATAAAATTAAATAGAGAGAGCTCGTCTAAGCAAATAAGCAGTTCCATTCAAAACAATTTTCTGTACTTCTGTATGAAGGTTCTCCTGGGATTTGTTTCAAAAAGTTAGCAGTTCCTTTCTTGATGAGGCCTAGTGCACCCACAATAACAGGTATTGTCTTTGTTTTTAGATGCCACATCTTTTCCACCTCTATCTCTAAATCCTTACATTTAGCAAGCCTTTCAAAAGTCTTAGCAGAGACATTCCTGTCCGAAGGGACACTCATGTCTATCAAGAGGCAAGTGTTCTCTTTCCTGTTCTTGATGACAATGTCTGGACGGTTTGCTTGTATGGTACGATACGTTTGTATGGGTAAATTCCACAAGATCGTAACATCCTTACTTTCAGTTTTAGGTGCTGGATGATGTTCATACCAGCTAGCTTGCGTTTCAATGGAAAAGTGGTGATAAATTTTCCAATGTAGGTATTGGCCAACTCGATCATGACGGATTTTAAATTCGTTTGGTGTTAGTACCGAGCAGCCAGAGACAGGGTGGTCAATAGTTTCGATTTTGTCCTCACAGAACCTACATTCTTGATTGGCACCGTTATGTAAAACATTAGCTTGGTAGTTCCTGGTGAACAGACTCTGACCTTGGGCAGCAAGAATAAAGCCCTCTGTTTCCCCATTCAGTCCGGCGCTCCTCAGCCACCGATGGGTTGGCTCTTTGTCTACAATAGCATTGTAGCTTCGGGCTGCGAACTGTCCATGTAGAGGTTTTTCTTGCCACCTAGATTCGAGTCTGTCCAATCCAATTTTCTTTGCATTTTGCTTGGTGTTTTTAGCTGGATCTGTTGGTGTTAGTGTGTTATCAATTTAAAGGTCAACATCTAGTTCTTGGAAAAACCTCTTTGGCTCTTTAAGGACTGAATGCAATCTTTTTGAATTTTCATGCCTAAAAACGTGTTGAAGCATCCAGTCATTGGTTAAATCAAGATATTGTGAGGGACCAATAATGGATGTTTTATAAGAGAGCTCAAACTGGATCATCCCCCTACCTCCTTTATTCCTAGGGAGGTACAAATGATCAACGTCTGATTTAGGGTGATGCATCAGATTACAAGTCAGTTGCTTCCTTATCTTTGTATCTAGCTTTTTCAGATCACCCAGATTCCAATTTATAATACCAAATCTGTAAGTTACTACCGGCACTGCCAGAGAGTTTATTGCTGATATCCTATTTTTGAGTTTAATTCAGTTTTCAAGATAGACCTCACTCTTCTTATGCATTCTTTCTTTATCTTTTCCTTCATTTTCGAGTGCCGTATGCCTTCACCTTCACTTACACCTAGACATTTATAATGCCTTCCTGTTCTAGATCTTGAATCACCGTCACTTCATCCAGTTCAATATTTTCAGTTCTTTCTAACTTCCCCCGCTTAAAACTTGCTTTGACACACTTATCAAGACCAACCTCCATCCCTATATCGTCACTGAACGCTTTGACAGTATTTGAAAGTCCTTCCAGATCACCATCATCCTCAGCGTACAGTTTCAAGTCATCCATATAAAACAAATGATTTATCTTCCTGACCATGATTTTATATCCACGTTCAGTGTCATCGAGGAGCTTCGAGAGTGGGATAAGGGCCATGCAGAATTAAAGAGGTAAAAGGGAGTCGCCCTGAACGATTCCACATATTATCTGCATACAGTTAGAAAAAAGGGTGCCATTAGCATGTGTGAGAGTAAGATTGGTGTCCCACAAGGTCATACTGACTCGCAGGAAATTAATAAAGGCAGGAGAAATTTGAACATTTCTAGTGTCTTTAAAATCCAGGAATGCGGAACACTGTCAAATGCTATTTGTAGTCAATCCAGGCCGTGCTTAAAGTTTTGTGTTTAGTATGAACATTTTCAAGAGTCATTTTATTTATAAGGAGTTGGTATCTACAACCATATGAACCTCTTTTACATCCTTTCTGTTCAATTGGGAAAATACTTTGTTCATCCATATGAATACAAGTTCTATCAGTTAATATCGATGTAAGTAGTTTATAAGACGTAGAGAGACAGGTAATCGGGCGGTAGTTCTTAGGGTTCCTTGTTTCGTTACTTTTTGGTAACAAATAGGTAGTTCCAAGGCAAATTCACTTTGGTATAGTTTCGAGTTTTGTTGTAAACTTATTGAAAATAACTGCAATCCTATTATGGGCAGAAGAGAGAGAGAGAGAGTAGCCAAAAATTTGACACTTTGTCTATTCCGGGGGACTTCCATTTGTGAGATTTTTCAAGAGCCTTTTTAACTTCGTCTGTTGTAATTTTAACCCATATCTGCTCAGGTGTATCCCTTGTGCTTTCTTCCAAATTTTGCAACCATTCCGCATTTTCATTAAAACCCTTCTCATTACCCTAGATCTTATTCCAAAATTCACGAACTTCGTCTTCCGACGGCACATCCTCTACAGTTATTGTTTCTTTCCCGATTTCATGATAAAACTTTTTAGCATCCGTTTCAAAGATTTTGTTCTGCTTGTAGAACTTTTGACGTTTGTCAAATCTACGTAACCTCTGCGCCTTAACTTGCAACTTTTGTTTCAATTCTTCCTTCAAACTTGGCAATTGTTCTCTGTCTTTAATGTCATATTTTCGTAAGACTTTCCTAGCTTTACCCGACTTAAAGTTTTCATTTTTTTGCAGTTCCTCCACCAGTGATATCTCCCTCCTAAAGGTTTTGATTTCCATTTCTATCTTTAATTGCCATTTCGGTTTACTGGCTTTTTTGGTACTTTTTCCTTTCTTAATTTTGATTCCACATTTTGTCTGAAGAACCTTTCCTGTTGCATACATTAACTCATTGAGTTCAGTCAAGTTTGGATTAATTTCATTGCAGATTATTTCTAAGGCTTTGTTTCCTAAATTAAAGATATTTTTGAATTTGTGAGGGTGTCTGATTTTAAATAATGATTCTCTTTCCTCGATTTTAGTATGCTGAACTACTGAAAACTCTTCCAAAATGTCTATCTTCATATTTGCCAGTTCTTCTTCATCTACTTCAACAGCTGGTACAGGTCCTACAGATTTTTGCTGTTCCTCCTCTAACACATTTAAGTTGCCATGCATATCAATATTCTCATCAATTGTAAAAACATCACCATCCATTTGTTGTAACTCATTTCCCAGATCTTCTACTAAATTCTCTCTTGTATCATCTTTTACTCTTTCCTTAATGTTTGAGATTTCAACTTCTGTTAATTTCTTTTCGCGAATTATATATCTTCTTTGATTAGCTAGTCTATTCGCATCCATACCTTCCACTTTATCACTATTACTATTTCTTTCACACCAGATTTTAAACGTGTCGTCAGAATTATTAGTTTCAGGCTTTTTAAGTGCATAATAAAAACAGTATATTACTTCAACGTACTCTTCCCTTGTCCATTTTTTTCTTTTTTTCTTTTGAGGTGTGGTATTTATATTACTAGTTGGTGGTTCCGAAGGGCCAGGGTTGAGGGTTACCTCGTTCTGGTGACCTTGCGTACTTTCGTTTTGGGAAGAGGTAGACCTAGTTGCATTCTTTTCGACCTCAGGCTGGTCTCTCCCTGAGGGACGCGTCCCTTGTTGACCCGCGCGACGGACGAGGCGGTATGATTTACTTCTGGTTTTAATTTTGATATTTAAGATGTATTTTAGCCTTACTGCCAAGAGNCGTCCTCTTGCTCTTCCTGCTTTGAAATAGAAACCCTTCTTCATGTTGTCGCCGGCTGCAAAACGTACCTTCAGGAAGGTCGATATACTTGGAGACACAACTCAGCATTACAGTTTTTAGCAGGTTCTCTCAAATCTCTTGAAGGCTGTACATAATATGCTGATATCTGTGGATTCTTATCGCCATGCATTATAATTGAAGATGCCATGGGTTCTGCTTTGCTCTTAATCACTCCACAACAACAGTTATACATTCTTGAATTGACTGTGGGGTATGAAACAAACCTGGATAAAAATGCTTCTCGCAAATACGAAAAATATCGTTCTTTGATTGGTGATTTACATTCCAGCTTTCCGAAAGTTAGTTTCGTAAATCTCTCAATAAGCTCATTAGGTATTCAGTAAATCTTGTATTACTTTCAGAGAAATATGCAACGCTTTGAATATCGACAACAAACACGAGCGCTTTCTTTCAACCAAATTTTCCAACATAATCATTCGCATCACATACTACATATTCTGTCGTAGAAATCAACCATGGACCAACCCTGAACTATTGTCGTTTTATTAATTTCGTTAGTAAAATATTTTGATTTTGTTAAATAGGCAAGCCAATGCAAACTACCTTGATTAGTGAGGTTTGTGATTGTATGTGTTCAAATGAAAAACTAAAAAGTTTCCATTATTATTATTATTCTTATTATTGTATTAAAATATATCGGCAACCTCCCTTATTTTGATTTTGCGAGAACACAACTTTTCAAAATGTCTTGGTAAACGATTGAAGAACCAACCTTTTTGTTTCGCCTAAATATAATAATGTGAAATGTCCTCACTATAAAGTGATGCCTGAAACTAAAGCTAATATATGGACAAATTGATTAAATGTACACTGTCAACAGAATTGAATTTTGTGCTCGAACATATTGTGTTAAAAGCCAATGAAGTACTTTGTGAAAGCGGCACTCATGTGAAAAACATAAGTTTGAGGGTAGCATGTGTTCGAGGAATTTTGAAGGGTGTTTCATGAGAAAATCTAAAGTACCTTACCGAATTGTGCCAATTAATATGAAACGTTACGGTTAAAGAAAAGGTAAGATGTAGAATTTTTAAATAATTTATCTTTCAGTTTTATGTAATAATGAACAACAACGAATAAAAATAGAGAGCGAGGTAATTACAACTCTTTCTTGTATATATATATATATATATATACATATATTTGTAGATATTTATATATACATGTACATATATCTACATTAAAGAATAAAAACCATTTTAACGGTAAGAAGTAAAACTGTAAAATAAAATGTTTTTTGAGTTTTGGCTGTCCAGGCAAACAAATTACAGGAGGTTGGAAATTGTCATGTTTTTGTCTATGCATAGTTTTTCAAAAAATTAAAATTGGGATCAACCAATCCATCTGTTCATGAGTCTATCCATTTATCCAATCTCTCGATCTATCTATTTATCTATCTCATTCCGTTTAAATATGTATATATATACCTCTCTATCCATCTATTTAAATCAATAGCTCTCTAAGCCCATGTACCTGTTCATCCATTTCCCTATTTATTTGGCAAAGTATCTAGATAAAAATTTGAATTGCGGTTTATTTTTCTTTATAAGCCAACTACATTGTCTCCTTTGGTCTATACAAGATAATATGCCCGAGTGACCAGTCTTATGACTACCAGACTGAAACCATATTGAAAAAGAGTAGACATATATAAAATTTTCATAAGTAGATTTATATATCATCATGTATATAAATATATATATATCAACATCCTAGTAGACGACTCTACTTCGATACGACAATGCAGAATTTGCATAAGAGGCGTTGGTCTCCTTTTTTCTAGGATATATTTAAATTGAAATAATGTCTGAATGGTAAAAACTAATCATTTTAGAATAATGAATAGAGTAACTAAAAATAAGTATCCCCACCCATGACAAAGTGTAAAGTGACGCTTCACTACCTAACAGGATTCAAAGTGTTGTTAGAAAATCATTTCAACCATAACAAGTAACACTGTAAAATAAGAAACTGTTGAGTTTTGGCTGTGCAGGCAAACAAACTGCTGGAGCTTGAAAATTGCCATTTTTCGTCTATTCGTATTTTTGAAAAGAAGTAACATTGGTTTTTTGCAATGTATACATTTCGCACCGTTATTCCACTTGACTTCAAAGCCATAGAGCTCCTTTCTGAAGGAATCTACGATGGCCAAGACACACTCTGTGGAGAGTTTTACCATCTTTTGGAACTACCTAATTGCACCATTTATGTTGCAATTGAAAAGGAAAGTAGTAATCTTGTTGCACTTACTGTCGTGAAGCTTTTCCAGAACAGGACAACTCTTATTTACACATTTTCAAGAGTACATCCAGATCATCAAGGAAAGGGACTCCTTAAAGAACTACGAAAGTTTGCTTTGCTTAGAGAATCAGAAAAACCAAGCACTGCATTAACGCAACAATTAGGCTGGCACGAAGTAGCATATAGAGAAAAATACCCCCGTTTACTGGAAAATGCCCTTGAACTAAACAGTACTATTTTACTTGGCTACCCACTGAAAACGTCCATTAACAAGAAAATGATGGAGTCGTCCACCAACGAGACAAAGAATACCATGGTTATGGATTTGAAGCTATTTCTTCAATATTGGAAACAAAATGTCATTAATAAAGCATTGCTTCCACACAATTTCTTTTATTGTCACAGAGACGTGTTGAATATGGAGAAACTGCATGAGGACGATATTGCGCACTTACATTATAAACGACTAATTTTTGTCTATTCTAGCACCAAAACCCTTCCTTGCAATAAGGATACTTTACGTCATGGTTTATCAATCAAAGACACTTGCAAAGAAGAAATGTTGACTGTTATCGCACAGAACCTGATAAAGACAAATTCTGAAAAGCGGCTGGTGGAAGTCGACACATATGCGCAAGAGATACATTTGTTTAAAGAGCACATGTTTGTTGTAATGAGACTCCTGTGTGGTGCTTCAGAAGCTGAAGACGAGGAGGAGATAAATGCACACCATATCTTTTATTGGAAAGAAAAGATGTCATTCACTTGTAATGTGCTATTGAATGCCCTCAAGTCCTTTGGCTTAAATATTGATATTTTTCGAAAATTGGAATTGCAATGGGTTCAATGGCAGCTTTCCAATTGAATGTCTACAATCCAAAGTCCACTTGGAGGTACTTTTTAGGGGAAACCAAACTTTCTAGATTTTGATTAAAGGTAGCTTTTAGTTGTCTCGTTAATTTTCATAGTTAGGTTGCTATTTGTAAACGATAGATTACAACAAATGGGTACTCATCGCTGAATCTTGGATAATTAATGTTTTTGATTGCTGTTGTAATGTCAATTGATGATCATAAAATTTCATGACATTTATCACGTTGTAAAGCCCATGATAGAAAACTGCTTTCCTCCGTCGTTTTGAGGGGGAAAAAATTACGTTTTTACTGTATTAGTTATTTGTCTAACTAACTTCTTATATACTTGCCGTTCTAACAATCTAAGCATCTATAAATCCATCTTCAGTATCTAGCAGGATTCAAAGTGTTGTCAGGAAATCATTTCAACCATAACAAGAAACACTGTAAAATAAGAAACTGTTGAGTTTTGGCTGTGCAGGCAAACAAATTTCAGGAGCTTGGAACTTTTTTTGTCTATTCTTATTTTTAAAAGAAACTCTCATTGGTATGTGTCTATCCATATATTCATCTATCAATCAATCTATCTATCTATCTATCTATCTATCTATCTGTCTATCTATCTATCTATCTATCTATCTATCTATCTATCTATCCATCTGTCTATCTATCTATGTATCTATCAATCAATTAACCTGTCGATCTATGTAATTTTCTGTCGATCTATCTATTTATCTCTATATCTATCCATCCGTCCATCTATTTAGATAATTATCTTTCTGTGTCTTATTCATTCGGTCGTTCCATCTATGTACCTATCCATCTTTTCCCTATTTATTTGGCAAAGCACATATGCATCGAATTTTGTCTCTGGTCATTGAGGTAAGACTTCTAAAAAAAGAGTAGACATAAATTAATTTCTCATAGATAGATTTAACTATCATTATATATAGATATACATAAGGTAAAGCACGAAAAATAAGAACTATGATTGCAACTTATAGTTTCACGATATTTTAATCATCAGGCAACTATCGTGAAACTATTAGTTGCAATCATAGTTCTTATGTTTCATGTTAACCTTATATATATATTGCTCTACTATATGCATTGAGCAATTTTTGATACGAATACACAAAATTACACAAATATATATATATATATATATATATATATACCATATATCACAAGTAAACAAATAACCGAAAATAGTCCTGTTCTTCCGCTCTGGAAATCCAGAGCGAAAATACAAGACAAAAGAGAAAGCTCAAAACTTGTGTATAGAACTTACAGAAGTTTCTTGTTATACACTCATTAACTATACTGCTTTAAAAACGTTACGGAAAGTACACATAAAATAATGTATTTCACAGGCCATTTAGAACTACAACAATAGGTAAAAATAGAATCGGTTGATAGATTTGTATGTTGAAGATAATAGATAATGCGATAATGGGTGGTAGGTAATAATAGAAGAATACGACATAATAGGTTATATTTTTGTTGTTTTATTTTTGGGTCTTTTCATGTACTACTGAGTCACCACACATCAAGGCCAAAAAGCCACTCGAGATTGAGAGTTAATGAGATGGATAGATTGACAGGTGGATGATGATAAGTATTGTGAAAGCACGAAAGATATAAATGAATGAATAAAATTTGATGACTTATAAGGAAGTTTTTGACAAGTGTTTATTGACATTTGATTTGAAGATGTCTATGTTACAGTCCTATGGGAAGCAATCTTATGGCAAAGTGTTCCACAGATTGGAGGTTGTCGGGAAAAAACTCTTTCCATGGAAATTCCGTTTGATATTAAGCACATGGAGGAAGAAAGAAAAATTCTTTGCAGTAGTGGTAGCTAGACGCGTTCTTGATGTAACAGTTTTACCAGGAGAAACTAGTGATTGAAGCTCAGTCGAGCACTTTCCGTGGAAATACTGATAGAATAGAGAAAGGTTAGCAACTTCTCCTTTGTGAGAAAGGGGTTGTAGAGCACTGAACAAATTATCTCCAACAAGATTGCGAAGTCGATGTTGAACCCTGTCAAGGGAAGAAAGAGTGCTCTGGGCAGCACCTTCCCAGATGTGGCAGCAGTACTCCATCTTAGGGCGTATCTGACTTTTGTACTGGTAGAGGATTGTATCAGGCGTCAGATACTTTCTAGAGCGGTCGAAAGATCCAACAATCTTAGCAGCAGCCTTAGCAACAGATTGAATGTAAGTATTCCACTTTATATCAAGAGTGAAATTCAGTTCTAGTAGCTTATTAAAGCTAGCGGCGTCTTCAAGAAGAAAGCCATTGATTTCAACTGAAGCAAAACTAGGATCTGAACGTTGGTGGTGAAAGGAGAGAAGCTTGGTTTTAGAGGTGTTAAAAGTAACAAGCCATTGATTTCCTCATTCCACTACATATCCCAGTTCAGAAGAAAGGCAATCAGCAAGACCTTGATCACCAATGCTCTTCGAGGTGCAGCCATTGACCTTTTTGTCGTCTGTATAAGTGTCAACAAATGATCTTAGAATGTGATTTAGACGATCATTAATGAAAATCAAGAAGAAAGTTGGGCCTAGAATAGAGCCTTGAGGAACACTGGCGTTGATACAATGTGCTTCTGATTTTCGCCCATTAACAACTACTTTCATAGACCTATCAGAGAGAAAGGATTTGATCGTTCAGAAGACATTGCCAGATATTACGTAGCTAGCACGTTTGTGAAGCAACCCTTTGCCCCAGACCTTATCAAAGGCGTTTGATATGTCAAGAGCCACTGCCCTAGAAACAAAGCTTCCATCAATAGATTCACTGATTATATGAGATATCACAGTCAGTACATCAGCAGCTGCTCTTGCTGTACGAAATCTATATTGCTTGTCACTAAGTAGATTGCTTTTGATGAAGTGATTGACAACTGGTTGGTTTATCATGGATTCAAACAACTTACTAATGAGAGGGACTGATTGGCCTATACTGAGATGAAGATGACTGTTCCCTAGCCCAGTATATTTGAATACTGGGCAGACTGATGAAATTTTCCAAGGAGATGGAAAGCATTTCTCTTTTAAGCAACGATTGAATAGCTTTGTAAGCATAGGATTAAGCTCCGGCAACAGATTATTAAGGACAATAGCTGGAAAATTGTCAGGACCAGTTGCCTTGCTGGAAGCAAGGTCCTTGATAAGTTTGGCAACTTCCCTGACAGTTAAATAGATATCGAGTAGTGTATTTTCAGTAAATAGGGGAAATTCCAGGAGAAAATTTCCTTGATTGTCAAGGGTGGAATCTGAAGCAAATATAGTGGCAAAAAGCTTTGCCTTGTCAGAAGCTGAGGAAATAATCTCAGGGCCGTTAATGATGGTTGGAATAGAGGTTTTACATCTGTTCAGCACTTTGTTTGTTACCCTCCAAAACTCTCGAGAGCCAAGTTTCTGCTCAGCGATTCTAGACTTAACAGATTGGGCACAGGATTCTTTAGCATTTTGTATAATCCATTTGCAGTGGTTTTCTGCGATTCTGAAAGCAGCTTTGGTTTCAGAAAATCTGTGCCGATGATAGCAATGGAAGTAGTGATTTCGGTAAACAATGGGAGCAGCACATTCAGAGGTATATCATGGCTGGCTGTTTGGTCTCTGTTGGAATTTCATACAAAGTATAAAACTCTCAATACCAGCGATTAACCAACCAGATATATCAGTGGCAATAAGGGACACTTTTTTTTAAATTGAGCACAAAGAAATTTGAGAGATAAATGATCTGAAGCTATTTCAATCAGCCTTTGTGGGTCGATACACACTGCGATGGAGAGGGACATCAGAGGACTCTTTGAATTTAGATTTTATCTTAATGGAAACAACTGAGTGATCAGAAGACGCCAAAGGAGAGAGAACAGTAGGTGTACACTGTTCTGGGAAAGTTGTCAGAAAAAGCTCAAGAAGCCTTGCAAATTGTTCATCAATATCACGTACGCGGGTGGATTTATCTACAACTTGGGTTAACTCATAAACAGAGGAAAAGTCATGACAAGATTTGAACATTAAAATCACCACAGATATGAATGTTAACAGAAGGATATTCAGACAGGATCTTGTCAATATTTTCAGAGATTTGTTCAATGTCAGTAACTCTATCGTCCTGGGCACGAAAAAGGGCAAAGGTTGTTGTCACTGTTTACATATGTTAGTCTTTTGACTTTTTGTTGGCGAGGGGAAATTTGTTCATGTGGCGGCATTTGGCAATTAGTTTATTTCTCTTGTTTAAAAGTTCGCTTTTGTTATGGTAGTTTAACATTTCAAATTTTTGTTGTAAACAAAGTGAACATGTGCGTCATTGGTTGTGTAGGTGTAGGCGTGTTTAATTATTAACCATTTCAGCTTTGGTGTTGTTTTGTCGTTATCTTTCATGCCTCATACGTTGGAAAATAGTGATGTACTGTTTTTGTACTTCCTGTATATTAAGAAGGTTGTCTATGGGTACTTTAGAGGATTGAAGGGTAAGGTTTGTTTTTGCTTTAATTGTGTCTGCGTCGTTGTTCAAAGAGTTCTCTTGTTCAATGGATACCACGCTAAGGATACCCAGAGACCCTAACACAGAATTTTTTTACTTTGTTCCAAGCTTTACACACACCCCTTCAATTCGACTTAATCAAAGGAGAATTAACTAATACATTTTGTTTGCTACCTTCTGTATAATTATTTCTCTAACTCTAAATCTGAGCATAACATGGTTGCAAACTATGATCGACAAATGAGAATTTGTTTGCGTATGGGCCATTCCAAGTACTTTGATGGTCCCATTCCTCTTCATTTATTGTCTATATTGTCATTGGTTGTCATAAGTCTCACCTCTCTTACAAGGACATCCTGTCAAACATTTAACAACTTTACATAGTGGGCAGTGTTTTCTGAATTGGCTATCATCTTTAAGTAAAACAATGTCTCCTACTTTTAGGTTACACTGTTTGTCTTTCCATTTTGGTCTGACTTGTAAATTTTGAAGGTGTTCTGTTTTCCACCGTTGCCAAGGGGTGCAGATTAGATGTGATAATTACTTTTAAATGTTTGTCATATTTATATCATAGAAATTGCTCGAGGTCATTTATGCCATTAATTTACGCTGCATTATGTAAAAAGGAGTGTGGCCCAAAACACTCGTCGGTAAAACGAAATTGATTACCTATTTTTTTCACTCCGAGCCGCCCCTGCTTGAAGGATCCGCCTCGTGATTATGACGCAACAAAGTTTCAAAGCATTGAAAATATCCTCCTCTCTATCATTTTGTGACAAATGAAAAAGGTCTTTATTGAAAAGAAGTTTTGAAAATAAATAGGTAATCAGTGATTATCTGGATTACCCCCAACGCCGCCCCTGTTCTTTGTTCAGAGAACCGCTCACTGATTTTCCCTGTCTTAGTTCTACAAATTCTTTTTCATAAACATCTTGTTGTGACCCTTTGATAATGGTCACTGTTGCCTTTTCCTATTCTTGTACAGTTGCTGCAGGTGCATTTTTCAACTCCTTTTTGATTGATTGCTCTTTTTTAATGTGCATATATGCCCGTGTAGCACTGGTCAATGTAGACAATTTGAATATTTTATCGCTTAGACTCATGCTAAACCTAATTACACTTGTGGTTGTACTAGTACTGCAACAGGTTGCTTTCACTTCAGGACCATAATCTAGTAGCGGGTGTGGCAGTTACCTTGTAGTGGATTTTTGAATATCAATTCTGTGTTCCATTAATTGAAGCGCCTGTATACCAAGTAGTCCTTTGCAAATTCTCAACTGCTTGGATACCTTGAGAGGCAAAATCTGCAGAATTATCATTTGTGCTAACATAGTTCCACTAATCTATGGATATATTATGATCTCTGATTTGCTGTACGAGATTAGCAACATATACATGGAATCTTCTACTTTCACTAGGAATTAAACTTAATACAACCTTTGAATCTGTCCAGAAGTATTCAGTTGCATCGCCAAGTTTCAATTCAGTTTGCAACAATTTAGACATCTTTATGGATAGTAAGGATGCTTGCAGTTCTGCACGTGGAATAGAGACTGACTTTAATGATGCCACCCTGACCTTTCTTGTAAGTAATGCGCAGTGGACCTTGCCTTGTTCGTTTAGTATTCTAATGTATGAGCATTGTCCATAGCCTAGATTTCATGTTTCACTTTACTACCAAAGTTGGGTGAAACAATACATTGCTTGATTTTAATTTTATTAAGATTTGAAGCTTGTTTTTTCCACTATACCCATTTCACTCTGATGTTTTCATTGAGGAGGTTTATCCCACTGGGCCCCTTTTCTACATAGTTGTTGTAGAATCAATTTTCCCACTATTATCAATGGGGCTAACATGCTAAGAGGATCAATTACTGTTGCTAAGCTGGACAGAAGTCCTCTTCGAATTGGTGGCTGGTCTTTTAGTGCTACCCGAAATTGGAAGTCATCATCAACTTCCCATTCTAGGCCTAGTGCTTTCTGCATGGGTAGACCTAATGGGTTATTTTGGAAGTTCATGTCTTTGATTGATTCAGCTTTTTCAGAGTTTGGAATGTTTTGCATTACTTGTGGATCATTACATACTAACTTATGCAAATGCAAGTTGCGCTTTGCACAGATCTCAATGGCATTTTTAATAATTTTGATTGCACCAGAGATATTGTCAACACTTAACAGGCCATCATCTACATAGAAGTCCTGTTTTATGAATTCAGCTGCTCTAATACTAAATTCATGTTGTGTTGTGCCTGTTGTTATGCGCCTGTTGTTATGCCACTGTACGCATGCCAAAGTTAGCAACACCTGGGCTACGTGTTGCCCAAAATAAATGTACTGTCATTTGGTATTGAACTATGTTATTTATTGATTCATCCTCAAACCACAGGAATCTTAGACATCCCCTATCTGCTTTTTACTTTGAACATGTGGAACATTTTCTGAATGTCACACAGGAATGCTACTTGACTCTTTCTGAACCCAAGCAATACAGCAATTATTTTGTTCACTTGTTCTGGACCTTGTAATAAATGGTCATTGAAATTTGACACTGCTATCAAATACTATTCTTATTTTACCCAGTTTTCTTGGGTGGTAGACACAGAAATGTTCCATGATTCATTGATAGGATTTTTACCGCTGTCTGGAACAATTTCAGCATCATTCTGAAATATCAAATTGTTCATGAATTTTTTGTAATCTTCAAAGTACTCAGGTTTTTTTGGAACCGTTTCTTGAGTAGCTCAAGTCGTTTTGTGCAACTTGTTTGTTATCTGGTAGTCGTGGTCTTGCTTTGAATGGCAATGGCATTTCATAATGACCATCATCACGTTGAATTGTATTACTTTCTAGAATTGACATAAATTTCAGATCATCTTGTGACATTCTTGGTTTGTTTTCGAATCTTGCTCTAGCATTCCTAACACATTTGCTGGAAGAATTTCTTCCTTAACTTTAGATTGATATTTGAATGTCACAGCTGATAGCTCATGTTCAGTGTGGTTTTCATCTCTGAAAGTGACTAGTTTGAGAGTAGTTCCTGTTTCTTGCTCTAAGTCTGTATTGTCATTAGTTTGGTTGTCTTGTACTTTCCATTCTAGTGGTGTTTTCATGGCAAAACCATCGTCAAGGCCCATAATTTAGGTTTCCAAAGGAATGAAAACCCTGTTACAAATATAACTTATAAGAAGGTCTACTTCATAGTCCATGTAGTCAGGATTTTCATCTATAATGTCATTCAGACGAGGCTATTTTTGAGCTGTTGCTTGTGTTGGTAAGTGGGACCTATCCATAGGAATAAAATTTCTTGAATAAGTTGGAGGAAGATGAATTTTGTCACTAGAATTGTAGCCCCTCAACGTTAGGTTTTTGGATACCTGACAAAAGGCATTGGTTTTGACTTTGTTGTCATAGTTGAGACCGTCAGAGTAGTATCTCTACCAGTAGTTTGTATGTATGTATGTATTTATTCGCCACTAACAAAGAAATACAAATGTTCAAAGGTAAATGGTAGAAACCTAATACATGATGTTATCCAAAATAGTTAAAAAATAAGACTAAACAGAAACAAAAAAGAACGAAACAAACAGGCGGGACGGTAATCTAGAGAAACGGTGGCAGGGGTAGCATAATACAGATCATGAAGACCTTATTTTCATTATGGCCCCTTGTAACGTAAATGGACATGTAACATATAACAGGAGACAGACATTGAGTAGCCCTATGTCTATAACAATCTATGATTATGGAATGGAAACAATATCAATAACCGTGCTGTAAAGAAAATAGAATATTTAGTAATACACGTAGATATCGCTCTCTTTCTTCTGGAGCTTTTCAAAGAAAATTTTTTTGATGTTGTGCTTAAAAGAGTTAGTATTTGAACTTAATTTAATGTGCGACGGTAACCTATTCCATAATTTGGGACCCAGATATGATAGAGCTTTTTGGCCATCGTTACTACTTCGGTATGATATTTGAAGTTTGCAGCTAGAGTTTCGCGTGTAGTGGGCATCGTTGAGTTGCCTGTAAATTTCCGATGTGTAAGATGGTAACGTATTTTTGAAAAATTTGAAAATGTTTGCACATGCGCATTGCTCAAATCTCTCTTTAGTTGGTAGCCAATATATTTTCCGAAATTGTTTAACTCCAATATGGTCTCGATTTCCAAGCCTCAAGCAGTATCTTATGCATTTGTTTTGAGCCGATTGTATCTTTTTTTTGTTTCAAGTTTATCTACTGATTCTTGTAGTACAAATGCAGTGCCTGATTGTGTATCTAAGAGTGCATAGACTAGCACTTCATTATTAGGGTTTTCATTAGATGATAACCAAGCAGGAACCACCATTAAGCTAAGACTTGTATCATTTGCGTTCATTTTAACAGCTCTGTTAGTAACTGTTTGCTCTTGTAGGCCTACGCTTACATTATGCTCTGAGTCATTTTCATCACTAGTATTACTAATAGTTGCTGGTTCTTTGACATCATTGTCTTTATTTGCCTGTTGAGTGGCATTGCCTGGACTTGCTCTTTGTGCGTCATCATTATGTAATATGATTGCATGCGTTTTACCACATGTCTGACATTTCCAATTTCTTTTGCACTGTTTCATGTAGTGCTTGGACTAACAGACGTAGCACAAATTGTTGTCATTTACGAACTTTTTTCTCTCTGCAATAGGTAACTTCTTGAGACAAATACAATAGTATGTTTTATGATTGTCTTTCTTACAGAATTCGCACGTCTTAGTAGGACTGAATTGTGACCTATTATTAGACTTGTTTGCAGAGGTTGAGGTATTTATGGCCCTTGCTGATTGATTTATAATGCGAGTTTCTTTTGTTTCTGTAGTCCCTCTTAGAGCGTGTACAGAGATTAATGGAGCATTAGAAATGTTGGCCTCAATTTTCACAAATTGAACAAATTCTTAAAATGTAGGATAATGGTTTTTGTTAGTTTCAAATTCAGACATTTTCCTGCTCCATTTTTTTGCAATAAAATCTGGTAATTTCTGAGCTTACTTACTCATTTTACGACAATCATTGAGAATAGAAAGGTGGGGAATTTCTACCATAGCTATTTTACACTGCACAAGAAAGTCAGAATATCTTTGTAGTTGTTTAGAATCGTGCATCTACACTTTTGGTCATACGTCCATATTATCCCAAAATTCATCTGCTAACAAAAAGGGATCCAATAACACTCAGGTAACATTTGCCAAGCTTTCTCATATGCTCCTGGTGTTGACAACATGAACAATTCTAAAACACTTTCCTTGGCAAGGCCTCCTGAGTATTTTTTGAGATAATGAATTTTGTGATGTCCCTCATGCTTTTGTCCTCAATCAATTTTTGAAATGAGACTACAAAACCTTTAAGCACAAGTGGGTCACGATAAAATATACTGAGTTCTGGAATTGGAATACGTAAAAGTGACATTACTGAAGATAGTGCTTGTGCTAAACTCTCTACTGGGATTGCAGCACTCTGAAGTGATAATGAGCATGATACTACAGATGCTACAGATGGTGCGTTTTTACAGATGCTACAGATGGTGCTTTGTTTACATTTTCGATTTTATGTGCAATCTCACGTGGTCTTATAATTGGATCTTTAATTATTAGATCCTCGTTTTGTTCATCACTTTCATCGTCAAGCATGTCTATGACCTGTTCAAATTCTTTAAATTCTGTTGCTAACTGTGCTTACAGTTTTTCAAATTCAATGGAGTTTTGAATTTTTGTCAATTCAAGCTGATTTTGTTTTTGCTCCATTTGACTCTCAAGGTCTTTTTCTTTGCATTGGCTTGAGCTTTTCTCAAATCTAATTTGCTATCAGTGCTTTCCAATAACTCTAATTTTTGTCCTATTTTCATCATGGTTTCAGTTGCCAAAATGACTAGACTAGATACTTCTTGTTCCCAATTTTTATCATCACTTTTGAATTCACCGTTGTAATTTGTTAGTTTCCATGTATTTGTCTGTATTTGAGACCTTATGCTTTCAAGCTCATGAAAAGTACTAGCTTCAGATGCGTTATTACACAACTGGGTTAATTTCTTTTTACATTTTTCAAGCAATATGGGTAGTTCCTGGACTTTGTTTTCCTTATGTGCTTTGTCTGACATCATCAAGTAACAAGTAGAATCCGCGCCATGAATGTCGCCCAAAGCGAAACCAAAGAAACAACCATCACCACCATCCCTATCCAAAAGGGTCCCTAACCAAAACAAACAACTAAACAAGCAACCAGCAAGATGATCCCAATTGGCCGCAAAACCACCTGTTATAACAAATCTAGTAAGTTCAACGTACCCACCTAAATTAATCTGAAAGCTGCCAAGAAAATGTTGTCCTATGACCTCACAAAACTGAAAACAACTTCTCATAATACATAGTAGCTTAATCAGCTGATGCACTGCCTAAACTAAGCATGCAACTAATACTAATGTTTGTTATAGCTCACCAATCTGATGATGTATGCTACCAGTATCAATTTCCATCTATCAGCAATCACGACTGAGATCCTTTGTTGTCTCCACTGGGTAGATGTCTCAGTTGATTGATTCCTCTTCTCTTCTCGTATAATGTTGGTTATGTTGCTTCTCCGCTCCGAGATAGAGTTGTCTCTTCTCCTCTTGATAGGACAGAGTTATCGCTTCTCCTCCTCTGGTACAAAGAGTTTTCACTGTATCGGCTGCGTCCAGTTGGATGGTTTACATACTGATTTTTGTTTAGAGGCACAATATTTATGTGTACAGTTATTCACTTTACTGTGTACAATCCACTAAACCGTGGTTAACAATTCAGCTAATCCAATTCTTTAGTAATAATCACTTGATAAATCCTTGATCAATCCGTGAAAACTACAAAATGTGTTAAATAACAATATCATAATATTTGCATGCATTAATTGAGTACACAATTGAGTATATAAAAATTAATATTATGAATTTGATATCAAGTGTTCATGAATGCAAATTACACATGCAACAGGGCGTCTAAGAAGGAAACCTCAGTGTGGTGATGCCTGGATGCTGATTAGCCAGGTGTTTCTGACTAGTTAGTAACGAATAGCCTTCGATTCAAGCTGTTCTTCCGTACCATGGAAGAAATCTATCTCGTCGTTCATGTGATTTCATCTGGTTCGTCGTCGATTTGGCGAAATTTTTCAGGAAATGTACGTCTTCGACGCCCCTGTAGTTGGGAGAGATATTCCCGGTGCAGCCTACTCACTTGGTCACAGCTATATACTGGGGAGCCGTTGCTGTGGGCTCTAGATATTTACTTGTTTTGGCGGTGAGGGAAGGTTTGTTTCCCGATTCATGAGACCGGATCGAGCTTACCGAGGTGGTCTTCCAATCTGCCTCCAGCAGCTTATATACACATACACACATGCAGCAACACAAAATGAATAGCATGTCACAATAATTATCAGGCATGTAATAACAATATTTAGCGCACATACCTCTGTCTCCTTATTTGGGTGCCATACAGCCAATAGTAGTATAATAATAATTTTGTTAGTATCACCAATCTTGTGATATGTCAATTTAAGTCACTACTTCTTTTTTCGTGACTGAGTGTTCCCAAAGTATTAATTAGCTATTTGACAGAGCTGTTCATACTGACAATCTTCTGTCTAATTCAAAAAACAGACTGATGGTCTACATGGTCAGAGGACATCATTTATACGGCAACAACAAGAACTTCAAACATGTTGAATCACCAGAATTCACTATAAAAGGAATTTTACAACCCCCCACCAAGCAAACAACATCCTGCGAGCCAATCAAATTCAAATGAATGCTCAAGCGAAACCCAGTAAACACAAAGACAACCGGCTGCTCCACTGGCAATGATTCACTCAACACCACACGAATTTCGGAGGTCGCTCGATGACTGCAGCTAAATAAACATCCCAAGACCTACTAACTAATAATAGAAACTTGGACTTTGTTCCAAACTTTACACTGGTGATGGAATACTAATACAAGACTTACCTTGGCAGCCTTTCACCAACAGTAGATCCACAACTTCGTTAGATCACCTCACGCTACTCCATGTATATGACGAACAAAAATCTCTACGGTCCTTCCTGTCATCTATACATGAGACAGCAAAACGACTCGAACTAAAACCTCTCTCTCTAATAGCTCAGACTTGAAATAATTGTCCAAACCACATCACATTATAAACTGATATATTACGATACGTCAGTTGGCAATTGAACACCATGAAATTGTTTCCAGACCAACGCCAGCAAGAGTTAAAATAACACAACCACCACCGACATAAAGTAATCACGAAAGAATGATGTGTTTTAATATCAAAAGATGGTAAAATACTATTGGTATTCTTTACTATAGGGATGCGGGCCAGGAGGCCTTAGGGAAGTAAACGGCCCTACCCTACAATGCATGGTTTTCAGGTCACCCTTGGGCAAGGTGTTATACCTGATTAGTCTCTCTTGCCAGGATTACAGCGAAGCTGTTGGAAGCAGGACAGTGGATTGCTGAGCAAGGCGTATGTCAGTGCAACTGACAACATCGGCCTGAGCAGCTCGAACGTCTGGCAGATGTATGATACAACCAAACAAATGGCAGAGGTCAAATGCTCAGTAAGCGAGCAATGTGGCTGAGGAAAGGCATTTGGGGCCCCTACCTCTTCTATGATGGCATTGCCGTCACACACCCAGAACACCCTTTGCACATGAATGATGTACAACCAAAGCTATCCATACCACATTGCTCGTTGCGTGGACCAACAAGAAGCGCGTTGCTCAGCAGGCTACCAGAGTGACAACGAAAAGTATGCGACTGAAAAAGAAAGAGGAGGAGGAAGAAGGAGTATTCGTCTAAGAGAAACACTAGAAATCGGAACATGGAATGTAAGAAAGATGGAAGAAAGAGGAAAGCTGAACACGGTCTGTAACGAAATGGACACATATGACGTGCAAATTCTAGTAATTGCTGAAACAAACTGGAACGGACAAGGCAGTTTCAAGACCTACACTAACCACACGTTCTTTTTCTCTGGCTCTGAAGAAGGCTACAGCCAAGATGTAGCGGTGATCTTAACGAAAGAAACCAGCGGTGCCCTGATCGGATACAGCCCAATCTTTGACAGAATTATGAAGGTGAGGTTTCAAGCTAAACCATACAACATCACCCTCATTCAGTGCTACGCACCTATAAGTTTAGCTAGTGACGAAGAAGTGGAAAGTTTCTACAGCTCGCTGCACGAAACCATGGACTCTATCCCAAACAGAGACAATGCGAAAGTAGGACAAGGTTTGACCAATGCGGCTTGCGGTAAATACGGGCTAGGCGAGCAAAACGTCAGAAGTGAAGACCTACTCGAGTTCTGCAGCTCAAACAATCTTAACAATAGCAAAGACTTTGTTCCAAAAACACCCCCGCCACCTCTACACTTGGATCTCACCAGATAAGAAAACCCGGAATCAGATTGACTTCATCGCATTCAGCCAAAAATGGAAAAGCAACATTAAAAATGCCAGAACAAGGCCAGGGGCAGATTGCAACAGCGATCACCAACTCCTCACGACAGAAATTAGATTTCGACTCAAAAGGATGGAACGTCCATTGGCCCCCCTTAGACTAGAGTTCGAGGCGATGGGCCCTAATTACAGAATCACGGTTGAGAACAAATTCGAGACTCTGCTCCAATGCGAGGAAGGCAAAAGCGCAGAAAAACTATGGAATAAAGGAAATGAAATCCTTATCGGCACTGCCAAAGAAAAAATTCCTAAGAAAAGAAGAAAAATAGTCAATGGATCTCAGAGGAGACCTTATTGGCAGTAGAGGAAAGGAGAAAACTGAAAGCCAGGGGAATCCAAAACCAAGTCGATGAAGTAAAATACAGGCACCAAAATGCCAATGTCCAGAGGCTGATGAGACGAGACAAGCAAAGTCAAATTGAGAAACAATGCAGGAAAGTGGAAGAAAATGCACTAACAAACTCCACAAAAGATCTCTACCAAGGGGTTAAAAGCCTAACCGGAAAGTTCAAAGCGTCTGCTGACACCATCAAAGCAGTAGACGGGGCAGTCCTATGTGATGGGAATGAGGTGTGTAACAGATGGAAAGAATACTGCTCCGAACTGTACAAGAAAAATGACACCATCAACTCCACCCAAATTGATTGGACAAATCTGGAAGAGGAACCACCACCAATAGCTGTGGAAGTTAGAGTAGCCATTAATGGCATGAAGAACGACAAAAGCCCCGGAGATGATGAAATAGCAGCTGAGATGATAAAGAGCGGGAGTGAACACACTGTTAGCTTCTTCCACAAACTGTGCTCCAAAATATGGAAGGAGACAAAATGGCCAGAGGACTGGGTCAACTCCATTTTCATCCCCATCCTGAAAAAAGGTGACACCCTGCAGTGCAACAATAACAGAACGATCGCACTCATTTCTCACAGTAGCAAAATCTTCTTGAAAATCATCGCAAACAGAATGGAAAAAAATTGGAGGCCAAATTAGCTGAAGAACAAGCTGGATACAGACCTGGAACCGGGACTAGAAATCAAATCCTTAATTTGAAAATGGTGATTGAGAAGTGCAGAGAACACAATAAGAAGCTATATCTCTGTTTCATCGATTATAGTAAGGCGTTCGACACAGTGGACCACAACGTCCTCTGGAGAAACGTGAAGGATATGGGTTTCCCGTAGCATTTAATACTCCTATTGAAAATGATGTACAAGAAGCAGAAAGCGTCAGTCAGAACGTCATGGTCTGACGGAATGGTTCAGAATTGGACAAGGTGTTAGACAGGGATGCATCTTATCCCAGCACCTATTCAATATATACTTTGAAACTATAATGAGAAACGCGTTGGAAGATTTCAATGGCAGTGTAAAAAGTTGATGGACGACCTATCACTAACTTTAGATACGCGGATGACACCGTGCTAATTGCATTAAGTTTCAGTAATTACCCTGCAGTGAATTTAATCTCCTTTTCTAAAGGCTGTAACGACTCCGGGAATTTCATTAATCTTCTCTCATCTCTTCGATGAAAAAATTTAATTGCTCATCCTTCTCTCTTTCAAAGTCACAACCACCCCATCCGCTCCAAAATGAAATTTCCTTCGCAATGCATTTTTAATTTTTCTTCTGCAACCAAAAGCAAAGAAATTACATATCCATCTGTCAGTATGCCCCTCTGACAGCCCCCGTTAGCCCATGCTTCAAAATTGAAACTCGCATAACTTTGCACAGGAACGTGCTACATTCAAAATGTTTTCACCAAAGCGTTCCTCACACCGTATTCTATCCAACCATCACCCCGCAAGTAATCATAAAACTCGTTCCACCTAATCAAAACTCCAATATCACCAAAAATTACCACAACCCCACTCAGAAAAATCGCAGACCTTTCCCTTTCCACCATCGTCTTCCCTACATCACACCGCATCCACCCACCACCCGCTACCAACCGCAAACTGCGACTAACCCTAAGAAATTAACAAACGTATAATGTCTTCAGAGTAGTATTTAAATTACTATTACGAGCACACAAAAACAATCCACCCGATAGTAATATTTTATAATTCTGAATAATACTGTGTAATAATTAATAATACCAAGTACTTTCTAAAATTTATTTTATAATATATATACTAATACAACGATATATTTATGCATGCCAAAAAGTAAGAAAGAAATAGTGATTTTAAGCTATTAATATAATCTAAAACAACCACGAAAAAAATTTTTGTAAGTAATATTAAGTCTATTTTTATACACATCAGGTAATTACTAATAATATTTACTTTAAAATTGCTTGATGTGATTCAGGATATCTTAATCATTATATATCATTTTATATAGAATTTCTATATTAGTTGGTTTGTCTTTACCTTTAAAATAAGCTGGAATACTAATACATGAATAGTGGAAATTTTCTTTACATTCTTCTTCTTCTATTTTTCTTTTTTCTTCTTCTATAACAACCCTAATTAGAGCTCTAACATGACACTGTAATTCTGTTAAGAAACAAAAATTTATTTNTAATACAACGATATATTTATGCATGCCAAAAAGTAAGAAAGAAATAGTGATTTTAAGCTATTAATATAATCTAAAACAACCACGAAAAAAATTTTTGTAAGTAATATTAAGTCTATTTTTATACACATCAGGTAATTACTAATAATATTTACTTTAAAATTGCTTGATGTGATTCAGGATATCTTAATCATTATATATCATTTTATATAGAATTTCTATATTAGTTGGTTTGTCTTTACCTTTAAAATAAGCTGGAATACTAATACATGAATAGTGGAAATTTTCTTTACATTCTTCTTCTTCTATAACAACCCTAATTAGAGCTCTAACATGACACTGTAATTCTGTTAAGAAACAAAAATTTATTTTAGTATTTTTAAGGGAATTATATGCAATTACAAATTCATAAAATTTTATAACTTTATCGAGTCCTCCAAAATAACCTAGTTCAAGTTTTAACCTATCAATATTTTTCTGCATAAATTGAGGTAACTTAATCTAATAATCTAATTTCATGCTTATAATATTATAAACAATTTGTGTATCGTCACTAAACTCTTTATTTTTACCAATATGATATAAAATTTCAAAAATATATTTGCTAATTGGTTTGTCTTTATCAAAATTTAATTTTTAACGACCTGTTCAAGTCATCTTGTTCAATTATTTTATTTGAAAAGTTTTCATAAGCTGTTGAAAGAGGTAAGTCAGTTATATACTTATATATATATATTTAAATCTTTAAATGAAAAAAAATTGTTAAATAATATAGTTAAATAATCTCACCACTTTGCTTGTGACTGACATTGTCCAAAAGGAGCAAATGCACTTTCATTTCGGATAATTGGCTAGTATTATTTGGAATAAAATATTTAGTAAGGGAATCTTGCTAAGTACAGGTATAGGTTTTCCAATCAAATTTGAGAGTAATCCAGAACCATTTTGTAATTCATTGCTTTTAATAAATCAAAACATTTTTGTTACATATCTCTCACATTTTCCAGTTAGAGCAACTCGATTATTTTTAATTATTACAAGAGAAGGTTTTTCTTTCCATGAATGTTTAGATTGACGCTTGACACAAAATGCTGCGTTCATTATTATATTAATTTAGATTCCTAATCTTTTCATAACTATTTTATCATTTTCCTCAAAGTCCCAAGGTAAATAATTTAGAAGCCAATCATTATAACTTTCGTCATCAAAAACGCTTTCTATAAAATCAATCGAAAAAGCTCCACAGATGGTGCTTCTAAACGCTTAAATTCTATACGTGTTCCAAGTTATTTCAAAGTTGTTTTTATCAGCAAAATTTATAACTTTATCAGGTGGGATTATACCATAGCTATCGAAACAGAGGGAATAACCATTAGCGTTTCTAATCGCTATCTAATGTGTTCCAGGCTTATGAGAATCATCTAAGTTTACAACATAAATTTCACCTGGTTTAATTTTCTCTTTTGAGTTATCTTCAGGGAAAGCAACTCTCTTTCTAAAATAGTTATCGATATCAAAGTTACTTAAACCCTTTTTTAGTCAATCTGAACCAGCTCTCCTGATTCCCGAACCAAGCAATGAGGGTAAGAGTGAGCCAACCAAACCTGCCAGAAGAGTCCCAATAAATTTTCCTCACGGTTCTTTTATATCTGAATTCATCTTACTTACAAATCCAGGCTTGACAATTTTCTGACATTCACAAGCGTTACCTAGTTCCATTAGTTTCTCCATATCACTTCTACCTAGTTTTATGATGCCTCCTGAAGCTCTGTAAATTCCACGTCCAGATGTAGCCTTGTGTCTCGCTCCACTAACCCCCCAGTTGCTGCAGCAAGACCTAATGTAGCAGCAACTTTAGGCAATACCTTCTTTATAAAAGGTAAAGCCAACTTAAAAATTGATCGTAACCCACTTCCAGATTATATCTTACTTTCATCAATATCTGAAAGACTCATCAGCTTTACAATTTCAGAATTAATTTTTGTTTTGTCTCTAGGTGTAATTGTTAGACTTAGTTCTTTTACCTTAATAGATACCTGTTGTCTTTTGTTGGATTTTCTCGAAGGAGGATTGTTATCTTTACCGTAAATTGCTTCCAATTCAGTAGGTGTCATTGTTTACTTCATTTGTACACTTCCCATTGACTTCAGTTGAGTCATACTGAGATTAAGTTTAGTTTGCTTGTCACCAGTCAATTTTTTAATCTTATTTACTTGAGTATCAGTTAAATTTAATGTCATATTACCATTTCCTTCAGAAAAGTTTTTAGTACTGATCTGAATAGTAATATAAGTACCGTTTTTAATTACACTTCTTACTTTACTACGCTGATTATCACTGAGTAAAAATTTGAACGCTTTTGTATTCAGTCGTTCGTTATAGAAATAATTAGATTGTCTTTGTATTTTGGGGGGAAGCAAAGTCTACACGCGTTCTTTTGTTTGTAGCCAGTATAACGAGAAGTCTTCCAGCAGCAGTTGGAGTTCCGCGAAGTCTGATAGTCTGAACGGTATTAGGATCACTTTCAAAGATCTCCTGACGACTAAGATCAATAACATATAGTCCAGATAGCTTAATCCAATTTGTGTAAGGCAGTAGAGATCCAGTTTTTAAGTCTTTACTCTGCGAATTGAAGTTTTCGGATTAAATCATAAGCTTCTTGATCTGTGGCAACATTCATGTTATAGAGATCTTTGGAATCGATTTCGACATTAAAGTTTCTAATAGCAATATCACTTCCAGTTTGTATAAATTCTTGGTTGTCTACACGACCATGCACCATATACATAAGTTTTCGAACTCCAACAAGATTTGTTCCAAGAAACACCTGAAATTGCGTATTAGCAATTAACATTAGTATTTGTAAGTATATAATCAGTTTCATCCCATTCAATAGTCTTCGTAAATTTACCTGAAGTATTTGCTTTCATAAGAGAGTTATTTTCAGCAGTAGGCAATACAGCTTCAGGAAGAATCAGTTGAGCACTTGTCATCGTTAGTTCGAAAGGATCAGTACCATTTCTGAAGATAATATGGTTAGCTTTGTTTACTGCTACTTCAATTTCTACAAGTTGATCAATTTTTGGAAAGTTTAGACGTCCACAAAACAGAGAAATATATTTTAGTGGAATAACGTATCGAACGTCGAATCTAGCAGGCAAACTTCCACCTGCAGCTGTTACAGCCACAATATTTGCACCACCAATTGTTGCTCTCAGTTTTAATACTTCATCGTTACCACCTCCAGTTAGAGCTCCATCTTTAACGAAACCCCAACGAACAGCATTAGAATCTGCATAATCAGGAGAATATTGTAACATATTGAGCCAAGTTGTACTAATGTCTGGACGACGATTATGTTCAACTTCATTATTGTTAAAAGATATTTTCACATCGGAAAAGATACTATTAGAACCCTTTTTGAATTGAAACTTTATTACCAATAGCAAGAGCAGTACCAGTTGCAAAAGAAATATAACCTTCAAACAGTATAAATCCTTCAGAACAATCAATAAGTTTGTTAACCAATGTATGACATGTAACTTTTACCGTACTAGATCCAGGTTGAAGTACTGAATCGTAAATACGTACTTTATCCTTTTTAACATAAGTTTTTGGTTTCATCTGATCACTGAAAAGTGAGTGTATTTCGTAACTATCCATCTATTATTAATATTTAGATTTATTAAATTACGTCGTAAGCCTTTTCCTCTAAACAAACCGTTACCATAGATTTCTGCTAATAAGTCTCTAGAAACCTTAGAAGAAAGTTTTGAAACAGTTTCAGACTTTGGTTTAACTTCTTATATTATTTTATTATTTTTTCCTTTTTCTTATCACTAAAATCTTTATTCACCAATTTATCAGCAGCTTTCTCACCAGCCATTTTACCTGCAGTATTAGAGAAACTTTTAGCATCCTCAATAGCAACATCTTTTGCTGCTTTACTTGTAATTAGATCTTTAACCAAGTTAAAAGCATCACCGAAGATGCCATTTCCCACATATTCAAATTGATTGTCTTCTGTAATATATCCATGACTCGGAACGTATATTGTTTGCCGAATTATTACTATAATTAGATTAATTCTTATCCATAACTTGTAACTCAACTAAAGTTCTATCTTTAACAGCTAAAGCATTTCCATCTTGATCAGTAAAGTAAACTTCAACAAAATCAAAACTTGCATTTCTACAGTATCTTTTTTGTGGAAAATTAGGACTAATCGAAAGTAGACTTCCAAAGGAATCATTTGGAACAAACGCGTATAAAATACTGGAATCATGGGTTACACGATTGTCAAATAAGTTACAATGGACAAGTACTGTATCTACTCTCTCCAATTTTAGAACTAAATTTCCATTTACTTCTGTTCCAGTAATGTTTGTCTGGCGCGAGTCAAAACCAAATGTTTAACGTAATCCTGCCTTCATCGAGAATATGAAATCTGCTGAAACAGTCAGGGTCACTCTATTATATAGTGGATTGGCGTAGATGTTGATATCAAAAGTACCATCACCGTTATCATCTCTATTTACAGTCATCGTGTGGTGAATAAAGTTATCTATATCCTTTACCGAATATGAACCATCTGGAATAGTTGATTGAATCGTTGTGTTAGATGGGAGATGTGTATAGAAGAACTCGGTATTACCATATTCAGCCTTAAAATTTCTCCAATTATAATATATAGAACAATGAGAGAGTGAAATTAGATTATTTTCTAACTTCAAATTACTAGTTAAATTTAATCTTAATCTATTGTTTTGATTCATGTTAGCATTAGCAGTATTTAAAACGATCGAATTCATTATATTAATTGGTTACATTCGTTAAATTTTTATAGACGTTTTTATCTAATTTCCTATTCTTTATATAAGTAATGTAAAATATCAGCTAACTCACTCTTTAAAGCCTTATTTCCATTTTCTGATTCAATGGAATCAATTACCAATTTAAGTCTTTCCTGTAAGTCAGATAAAGTTGTCATAATTCCCGTTCCATTCTGTAGTTGACGTAATCGTTGCTGCACATAAACTAAATATTTAGTATAATTTTCATAATTATGTTAGTGTTCTTTCTGATTCTTCATAGACTGTTGACCTCGTTTTCCAGAATATAGCCTATCATAATAGGCTAGATTATCTTTTAATGCAGTATTCAGGTAATTATTAATAACATCTATATCTGTTATTATTATTATTTACGAAATTTATACAGGATAACCAATTCAAAAAGTTTAGAAATATATACATATTTACAAAAACGTCTGTTGTCAAATGGGTCCTGTATATTCTCACCTTTAGTAGAGAGAAATGCACCTTTTCCAGACATTGCACATTTATTAGGATACTGAATCTCCCATAACTCTGTGAAACCTGACCCGGATCAATTAAAGCCCTTACTTGATTTACCAGTAAATACCAGTGATACCGATATCTTCTTTAGAATATATATGTTCGTTTACATAAGTTTTACTACCAATCTTTGCTTGTATAGGTAACTGTTCAGGAAATTCTAAAAGATCATATTCTGCTTCTTCAACTCTAAATCCTTCTTCTTAGTAATAATCATCATCATCTCCAGGCAAAGGTGCAGCAATTGCTTCTCTTTTCGTTTCTTCAAAATCCTTCATTCTTCTAAATGCATGGGCAAACTTGTTATGATCGATATCTGGTTTGTTAGCAATAGCCTGTGACTGAGCAATAATATTTTCATTAAATTCTTTATCTTTACATTCTTTCTTAATTTCCTTTTCAGTCTGTTGAGCAACCAATGCTTGCTGAATAGGATCTCTCGGTACTAGTTCAGTTGTACTCAAAATTTCAGCCTTAGTAATATGTCCTTGACAGATTGCATCAACGATAGCATTCAGTTTATTTAGATCTCTTTTCACCATTATTATTTAAACATTAGATTAGTATATATAATATGGAAGATGTCAAAATTTTGCAAAAGTTACGTAAGCAAAAGAAAATTAACGAAATGAGAAAGCATTCTACTTTTACTTAACGACTCAAACGTAAATATCATTTTGGAGAAACCCCTAATCGACTTCTTTGCCAAGAGAAGAATAAACCGAGTTGACAAGAAATTGAAGTTATTCGTAGTAAATTAAAATTAAATGATTATTCTTAACATTCTATTTATAAAGTTAGTACATATGTTCAACGTAACCATTTGAATTACATTTGGTATATAATAAATGACAAAATACCAATAGATATTACTTTTAAAATTATAGAAATAAAAAATCTAATATTGTGTTATCTAAATGCATTCTATACTATTATATGGACAAATAAATCATTTCAATACCAATTAATAATAGACGTTATCTGTGAGTATTTTAATTTCGATGATATAAGGAAATTACTTTATTTTAAGGAAAATTTAAAACATTGAGAGAAAATTAGAAAAATAATAACATTTAATTAATCTATTATAATTATATAATGTCGTCGCTAATTAACTGCTATGATACGTTACCTAAAAAGTATAAAACCAATAATTATTATAACCCAAATAGATTAGTTCCTCAACATCCCTTTCGATTGTGTATAATTGGAGCGAGCAACACGGGAAAAACAAATACTTTAATAAATATTATTGAGTTGTCTAAAAACTTTCATAAAATATATTTATACGCTAAAAAGTTAGATGAAAGTCTCTATCAATATCTAATTGTTGTTTATTTCAAATTCCTCTGAGCCTGATTTGGCTGACAAAATAAGTTTTCAAGCTCCTCTACAATACCTTTGATTGGGAAAATAAAAGGACTATAGACACGAAAATCAACACAACAACAAGAAAAGTAAAAGAAACAATCCATTCCCTGCAATGCAGCAATCACATCAACAGTATATCCTACACTCTTTCAGAAATATGGCTTCCAACACTCAAGAAAGAAATACAACAAGCAAAACAAACACAACATAGGTATGGCGCCATTTCTCGAAACAACTTGATCCCTGTCTACATGTAGGTCTGCACTGCACAACAACGAATAAGGCCTCCTCGTCGGCGCTGTGCGGACCGTATTGACTATATACGAACGAACTTATTCAAGTCTACGGGTATACTGTCTTTGTGAGTCTTCGACTTCAAACTTCAAACTCCTGACTTCGACATGGACTTCTGTAAGCAGGTATCCAGCTACTGCTAACGAAGTATGTTTAGCTGGAATTTGACATCATATTTCTACATTTACATCTGGAATTGGACGTTACTTATATTTCAATCTGGAGATATTGAACGCAACCCGGGACCTCGTCCGATTGATCAACACCCTGTCATATGTGCTGTTTGCAACAAGAAACTTAACAGGGGAATCAAACAAGACGTCGCGCCTACTTGTGCTGAAGCTGATTGTAATTCGCAATGCCACCAACGATGTAACGGACTAACAACAACTCAAACTCGTCACGCTAAAAGCACAAACAAGATCATACGCTGGAGATGTCCCTTACACAGCAACGGACCTACCGAGATACTTTCCACCAACGCAGCTCCAACGAGATTTCCGGTAGTAGCTACAGCCGCCGATCCTTCGAACAACAACACTCAACCATCCGCTGCTGGTATGTCATGCTCTGTGTGCCACAAGACCATCCAAGCCAGGTATGCAGCTTCCGCCTACCACTGTTTTCATCCATCATCATGTTTAAGTGTGTGCCATCTTACAAGAACCTGCAGTGACTTTATTGAACCAAGACGAGAAGTGAGAGAACGAGTCCTAGCTACAAGGGAATGGAAATGTCAACAACACGGTG
>RDPX01000396.1:51401-64235 GCA_003991215.1 Morbakka virulenta
GGGACTGTCACTGGTATTTGGAGCAAAATGGTTAGAAAACGAATTATTAAACACCAAAGACTATATTTGTTAGCTAGTAGTACTCTTTGAATTGTTAACGAAATTTTGAGTGAAAGTGTCAAAGAGAGTCACATAAGCCATATAGAATTACGATTGATATTGTCTACCTATCAAGATTATTTATGGAGTTTTAAAAGTCAGTCTGATACATTTACGAAATCTACTTTAGTCGAAAAAGACCAAATAATTAAAAAGATTAATAATGCTTTTGATAAGTAAATTTTAGGAAATATATCGATTTCCTTTTGATCGGTTTTCAGAGGCATATAGTGGTTGCGGATTAGTATAGTGAAGACTTTGGATTACTTCAATAATACTTGCATTATTATATTTTAACGGAATTTTATGGTCAATGTGTCAGAGTGTTCCATAATTCTCCCAAGTCATATCAGGCTAAAATTGAGAAACAATCTGTTGTTTAAATTCAGTAATGGAACAACCAATGTATTCCTCAGACGAAAATTCTTTGTTCTGTTTTAAACCTTCGTTAATTCTAGATCTTCAAATATTAAAAAGATGACCTTGAGCATTACATATTTGACAAGTCTGTCACCGTCTTGACTGTTCACAAATACTAGATCCGTTACAATCACTGCAGTTTTTCGTTTTCTTGGGTGTTCACAAATACCAGATCCGTTACAATCGCTGCAGTTGTTTCGTTGTCTTAAGTGTTCACAAATACTAGATCCGTTACAATCGCTGCAGTTGTTTCGTTGTCTTGAGTGTTCACAAATACTAGATCCGTTACAATCGCTGCAGTTGTTTCGTTGTCTTGAGTGTTCACAAATACTAGATTCGTTACAATTGCTTCAGTTGTTTCGTTTTCTTGGGTGTTCACAAATACTAGATCCGTTACAATCGCTGCAGTTGTTTCGTTGTCTTGACTGTTCACAAATACTAGATCCGTTACAATCGAGATATTTAAAATTGTCATATATCTCTTTAATTGCACTTCGTCTTTTTCGGATAGTTTTAGAAGTAGTTGCTTTGAGTTCTATAAATATAGTCATTGTCTATTACTATGTCAGCTATACAGACTGCGATTTCAATTGATTTGTAGATTATTGGTACTGATTTCTCAGTTTGAATATTTTTGAGGTCTTCTTGAAGTCTAATTACTAATGCTTTCTGAAATATTGTCTCTGGGAGTCCTGATCCTAAATTGTTGTAAACATTGTTAATTGCTTGGATAATTTTGCCTGTCATTATATAATTATAGAAACTATTTCTCTAATTAACAAAGTTGTAAGTCAAAGTTCTGATTTCCAGTTGATTTCTAAATTTTTAATCCGAGGTTGCGAAGATATTGGAAAGTGTTTGGTGTTGTTAATAGCTGATCACGAAGGCGATCAGGTGCATATACGTTGAGCATAGTTTGGTTTCTAGAAACAAGCGTTAACACAACACAATCATGTCTGTCTTTTGTTTTGGAGGCTCTTTCTGACATTATTTTGTAGTCACCAAGGGGAAGTTCACGGAATGGAAGTGTGTTTTCTGGAAGATATTGTTCAAAAAGTGAATCAAGATTATCGGGAAAGATTATTGGTTGCTGAGTGATTTTTTCGATTGCATCGTTAAGGTTGATAGGTTTATTCATCTCTATACTTATATTCGTTATTTCGGAAGGGTATCTTATCTTATCGTTTAATATCACTCTTTTGTCATCGTTGGCATCTAAGGCAATCTTACTTCGTGTAACTGTATACATATTATGTTCTCTATTTTCGAATGAAGTCATATCTACAGTCTTCTGTTCATTAGTTCAAATACAGTTAACGTAATCTTGAAACGAAATCACTTTACGTGACGCAGGTGTAATGCCTTTTAACACCTTTTTGGTCGTATTTATTTCATTATCTGTCATTATTGAATAAGATTTAGCACGATTTCCAACAAAACGTGAAATAAGTTTGATACCTGTTTCGTCTTTAAATTTACCTGGAACTTTCTTAACATTTAGAGGAATATTTGATATCGGTTTTACGTATGAAGATGTATCAAAAACTTCTTTACAATCAAGTGCTATCTCTTCGTAAAAATCTTTTGTGAAAATTTGGTAAGTCTTGTTTGTGCTTCTTTATTTAGTGTTGGAAGCCATATTACTGGAAGGGTGTAGGATATACTGTTGATGTGATTGCTGCATTGCAGGCTTCTTTTATTTTTCTTGTTGTTGTATTGATGTCCTTGTCTATAATCCTTTTATTTTCCCAGTCAAAGGTATGATCCTGTGTCCAGCAGTGTTCGGCTATTTTATGATTCTTGGTGTTACCTTTCTGAACTGCTCTCTTGTGTTCTTTTTCTCTTTGACCCAAAGAACGCTTTGATTCACCTATGTAGGAGGCAGTACAGAACAATGTAGTTTACAGACTACAATGTAAGGAATCATAAAATAGCCGAACACTGCTGGACACAGGATCATACCTTTGACTGGGAAAATAAAAGAATTATAGACAAGGATCTGAATTCCTGGATGGACAGGGTCTGAATTCCTGTAATTATGAATAGCGGGCGGTGCTGACCATGTGGAAAATCTCCTAGGACCTCTGCAGTTGTTGGTATTGGGTGTCCTTTATTGTCCTTTGAGACAAATACAAGGTCTTGGATATATTCCTTCTTCCATCTTGCTGAGTGTAATGTTCCTTTGTCCTTTGGATTTTATACAAGTGCGATATCTAAGCGATTGGCCCAATCACTGCCTTCAATACCCGATTGATTGTTTTTTATGTATACCCAGTCAGAATGATGGCTGTTAAAATCTCCAGTGATGATGGTTTGCATCTTCTTGGGGTGGTGAGAGCCAATTTTGATTGGGCCGTTTGTAGATATTGGTTATTTTAGTGTCACCAAGTTGAATGGTTGATCTTTGAGTGCCATGTCAAGCACCAAGAGAAGTCAAATACTCCAACTCAGCGGGGCCCCCACGTGGTGGGTAGGGGAATGCCCCGTAATGGGGTAACTGTGCATATTCAATAAGCAGCCCCGAACCAATTCATGGGAGGTCCTTTGGCAAGGCGGAGTACCCATACGCCACCCTACTAGGGTCACAGAGAAACCGTGGAAGACAGCATGGTGAATGTGGATATCAGCGGAAGAATAGGAACTACCTATCAACGGTAATATCCACAAGACGTTGAACACAACTTCAAGGTCACCCAGCTTAGTTAGGTAGTCACTGCTCATACCTGAGATGGATCATCACCTCAAGTGGAAAAGAGTGATCCAACCCGGCGTCTGACAAGGCTTGCTTTCTCCAGGACCCACATCTTCACATCTCAATAGTGTAGAAATGACACGGATCAAGTTGATAATTATGTATGCAGGTGTCTCTAAATGTTTCAAAAATATCTGCTGAGTGTAAGTACATTACATCAGTTTGTAAGTAAACGAATGTATATTGCCATAAGGTTCTTATATTTAATTTCTGCCAGACTTCTTGAGCATAATTGTAATCTTGCTGGGTTGTCGTTTCTGCTTTTGAATGAGAGTAAAACGATTCAATTGGAGGTAATTTTACTTTACAAAATTTTTCTAAAGAATCCATATATTCATGCGGATAAATACCTTTACGTTTCAATAAGGTCGTGTCATATGGTAAACTCTCCAGATATTTATGATTACTCAAGTTAGTTGTAAGCTTATCTAAAGATGAGTCCATAAATCTGATCGAATCAAGAAATCTAAGTTCTGTACGTTCAGTTTTTATCTCACGTATATTTCTGTCAGTCAGTCAACCAGAACTAAAAATGCAATTGATGTTTCCTCGTTGACAGGAATAAATTTTACCTATACACCTAGATAGTTGCAAAGCTCTTTAATAAACAAATGTGAGTCATATTTCGATAAATTATTTCCAATAACAGGTATGAAATCTGGTGATTTAAAATTGATATTACAATCTTGGTGAGCATAACCACGAGATTTACCAGTAAAATGACAGTGGTCAACAACTTTGACATCACTTTGTGTGAATGACTTCTCGCACATATGACAGATTTTTGATTGCTCAGAATTCGGAGGTTTACGTACTTTAAAACGAGAATTTTATTTAAAATATGTATTATATATATAATGTGGGTTACTTATTAAGGTTTTTACTAAATTATCAACAAATTCATAGCTTGTGTTAGTTCCATAAACTAATTTAGAAATTGGTTTTACATCTGGAATTCTTGATATTATCGAATAAGCAGCTGCTATTGGCACATGTCCACGTGCTTTAGTGTGACCATTCAATCTTTGCTTATCTGATTCATTCGAAATCCTAAAAAATGGTGAATGGAGCAGGAATTTTAACTTCATAATTTGTAAATTTTAAAATCCACTCTTTCGAACCAGGTTCTAGTAAATTAATAGTTGCTTGCGATGTATTGTTGCAATACAAAATCGAAGATGATGGAAAAATTTATTCGGCGATTGACAATGTGAGAGGCAGCAATTACAGATATATATATATACCTTACCATTATGTTTTTAAATCCGTCTGTGAACCAAGCGTGACAATGACGTAATTAATGTAAAGTGACCTTCATAGAATAGTAAATTTATAAACATAGTATGTTTCGCTATAATATCTTCCAAATCTTTAATCTTCTCTCGAATTGTTGACTTTATTGTTGAAATCATAGTTCTGCATTTCATTGTAAAGTTGTGTGTATTGTTTGTCTAGTAAATCGTTTTCCACACTGAAAATAATAATAGATTGCTTGTTTACATCATGGACTCCTAAATAATAACATCATGTTATTATTTAGGAGTCCATGGTATACATCTTCATATTTATCGAGCGATAAATTGACATTAACAGGGAACTCTAACATTGACATATCGACGTAATCTAAGTAACCATTATAACTTGAAGTTAAATTTTGATTTGTATAAGCTGGATATAAGTTCGCGACAACTGAATACAAGAAACAGCTATTATCTCTATTTTTTAATATTCAATACAGCATGTTTGTCTCTACAAAGCTTGAGCCTTTATGTTGATTAACTTGGTAACGTTCAGCAGTCAGTACCTTAGTAATACCACCAATTTTCCAACCTGAGCCTTCTAAATCTTCTGATTCAATTGCTTCAATCAAATCTTTAGTTATTCTATCTTCCTTATCACTTTCGTACTTACTATATCTTCGAGAATAAAACGTAAAACCGGTATTTTCTGAGGTAATCTGTGAAGATATAATTGTAGCTTCAATATCCATTGATATTTTATAATTTGCTTGTTTTGACGCTATATAAAGCAATTTAGGATATAGATAGTTTACAATTTCACCAACCTCAAACAAGTCAGTTGGATTATATGAATAGCGAGCAATAAAATTGGAAAAGGAACTTTCTTCTAGATTTAGATCTGATAAATCAGCATGGTAATTACTTCGTTGTTTTAATTTTGCAAATGCGTCTTTAGTTTCAAGTTGCTTTACTAAAAGCGCTTGAACCAAGTCAACTTTACGAAGCTTTTTATACCCTTTTAAATTTAGTTTCGCTGTAACTTTTCTAAGATCTTTTAGTCATATTTTGGAGCTCTCTCTGTACATAACTTTCATATTTTCATATTCCATTACAGATTAGATTTTTCTTTAATTGGAAAATGTTGTCAATTTTATGATATTAATAGGTTAAAATCACTATTTCTTTCTTACTTTTTGGCATGCATATAAATATATCGTTGTATTAGTATATATATTATAGAGTAAATTTGAGAAATTTTTAGAAAATGTTTTGTAATTCCTAGAAAATATTTTGTATTAGTATATATATTATAGAGTAAATTTTAGAAAGTACTTGGTATTATTAATTATTACACAGTATTATTCAGTATTATAGAATATTACTATCGGGTGGGTTGTTTTTGTGTGCTCGTAATAGTAATTTAAATACTACTCTGAAGACGTTATCAGTTTGTTAATTTTTTTGGGTTGGTTGCGGATGGTGGGTGGATGGTGGGTGGATGCGGTGTGATGTGGGGAAGACGATGGTGGAGAGGGAAAGGTTCTGCGATTTTTCTGAGTGGGATTGTGGTAATTTTTGGTGATATTGGATTTTTGATTAGATGGAACGCGCTTAATTTCGGTTTTACGATTACTTGCGGGGTGATGGTTGGACAGAATACGGTGTGGGGAACGCTTTGGTGAAAACATTTTGAATGTAGCACGTTTCTGTGTAAAGTAATGCGTGTTTCAATTTTGAAGTATGGGCTAACGGGAGACGAGGCAGTTTGGGGGCTGTCAGAGGGGCATACAGGTAGACGGATCTGTAATTTCTTTGTTTTGGTTGCAGAAGAAAATTTAAAAATGCGTCGTGAAGGAAATTTCATTTTGGAGAGGGTAGGGGTGGTTGTGACGTTGAAAGAAGGAAGGATAAGCAGTTAAAATTTTTAAGCAAAGAGATAAGAGAAGATTCATAAAATTCTCTGAGTCGTTACAGCCTTTAGAAAAGAAGACTAAATTCACTGCACTAGATGAAGCATTAGAGGTGGTATCAATATGAAGAAAAATTTTTTTTAATCTTCAGTATCTTCCTGGCTTCAACAGCAAGGCAATCCCTTACCGTTATATCAAATCACATCTCTACAATGAACTGTGTGAAATTTTAGTCTGAGAAAACTACACTCGATTAGGCGACCCAGTTTATAAACTAAACAGAAGTATTTCTTCTGACATAATATATTATACTTCGACAATAGAGTATTCAAACGTTTTGATCAAACATTGTCTGAAAATCATGCTGACCAAAAAATTAAGCCAACCAACCCTTTGTATCACAGAAAATAGAATTAATCAAATTAAGATTGCTCTTTCAAAGGTGAGATTTTTGATACTCAGCTAGAAAGCTGCCATTGAACCCATTGCAATTCCAATTTATGACAAATATTAATATTAAAGCCCAAAGACTCAATGGCTTTCAAGAAAGCACTACAAGTGGATGACATACTTTCTTTCCAATAAAAGGAATGTTGTACATTTATCTCCTCCTCGTCTTCAGCTTCTGAAGCACCACACAAGAGTCTCATTACAACAAACATGTGCTCTTTAAACAAATGTGTCTCTTGCGCATATGTGTCCAGTCGCACCAGCCGCTTTTCAGAATTTGTCTTTATCAGGTTCTGTGCGATAACAGTCAACATTTCTTCTTTGCAAGTTTCTTTGATTGACAGATCATGAAGTAAAGTATCCTTATTGCAGGGAAGGGTTTTGGTGCTAGAATAGACAAACATTAGTCGTTTATAATGTAAGTGCGCAATATCGTCCTCATGCAGTTTCTCCATATTCAACACGTCTCTATAACAATACAGGTAATTGTGTGGAAGCAATGCTTTATTAATGACATTTTGTTTCCAATATTGAAGAAATAGCTTCAAGTCCATAACCATGGTATTTTTTGTCTTGTTGGTGGACGACTCCATCACTTTCTTGTTAATGGAGATTTTCAGTGGGTAGCCAAGTAAAATAGTACTGTTTAATACAAGGGCATTTTCCAGTAAACGTGGATATTTAGCTCTAATTGTTATATTGTACAAGCCTAATTGTTGCGTTAACGCAGTGTTTGGTTTTTCTGATTCTCTAAGCAAAGCAAAGTTACATAGTTCTTTAATGAGTCCCTTTCCTTGATGATTTGGATGCACTCTTGAAAATGTGTAAATAAAAGTTGTCCTCTTCTCGAGAAGCTTCACGACAGTAAGGGCAACAAGATTACTACTTGCCTTTTCAATTGCAACATAAATGGTGCAATTAGGTAGTTCCATGAGATGGTAAAACTCTCCACAGAGTGTGTCTTGGCCATTATAGATTCCTTCAGAAAGGAGCTCTATGGCTTGGAGGTCAAGCGGAATAACAGTACGAAATGTGCACATTGCAAAACCAATGATGCGAATAGACGAACAAATGGCAATTTACAAGCTCCTGCAGTTTGTTTGCCTGCCAGCCAAAACTCAACTGATTTTTATTTTACACATTTACACGTCATGGTTGACATGATTTTCAACTAACTTCCAGAATCCTACTAGCTATTCAAGCGTCACTTTACACTATGCTTTGATTGGATATATTAGTGAAATTTATTCTGGCAATTAACATTTGTCCTTTTTCAATAGGATTTGTTTTTTAAAAAATTAATCCTTATTCTTTTTCAATAGAATGTCAGAAAGGAAAAGAAGGGTTCACATTTTTGTTTACATTTTTGATTTGTTTACATAGAAGGGTTGACACAGTCGGTGATAACATTTGAACATGTTATCACCGACTAACAAATCAAAACAATGTAGCAAGCACTAAACCGGGAGAACTAAATGAAAACGGTGAAGAACTCGTGCAAATGTGCGAAAGACACAAGTTATATCTGACAAACACAAGATTCAACCACAAAAAAGCCCACCGCACAACATGGCAAAGCCCCGAGAATCCTACAGCCAAGCAAAGAGACGAAACAACCAGAAAAAATCCCATCAGAAAACAAACAGATTACATAATATTCAAACAACATCAGATGAGTATAGTCAAAGACTCAAGATCATACAGCAGCATGTCAATAAAAACAGACCACAAACTAGTCATTGCCACCATGAAAGGAAAACCCAACCACCTCAAACGAACAAAAAACCAACCGAAAATTGATCTGAATAAATTAAGAGACCCAAACAAGGCAACAGAATTTAAAGAACAACTAGCAGACAAAATGGCCGACTTCTCAAATGCTGAAACAGCTCAAGAAAAATGGGAATATATCACAAACAAAATACATGAAACTGCTGAGCAAACTCTAGGGTTCAACGAAAAGCAAAGAAAAAGCCAAAATCAAGAGGTGATCCAGCTATCTGAAGAACAAAAGCAGCTTCAAATCAAAATAAACAACAGTGATGCAGAAAAATGTCAACAACTAAGAAAATAAAGAAACAAAATTCTCAAAGACATACATCCAAAACTACAGCAAGAGAAACAAACAGAAATACTCAAGCTTGTGCAAGAAATCAATTCAAGCAATAATGACTCAACAAAGATGTATAAAGCTACTAAAGCCATACAAAAAAGGAACCCAAAAGAGCCCCTGTTAATCGAAACAAAGAACGGAGTCACTACAAACGAATAATTACAAGTGAAAGTCAGAGTTTTTCAACACACCATCCGGAGAAGCTGTCTTCCAAGCAGAACCGTATGAAATGAGAGTAGGCCTACCATACACCAAAAAGGAAGTCTCACAAGCGATAAGCAAACTGAAACCAGGAAAAAGTGCAGAAATAAACCAAATATTTGCAGAGTACCTACATCACGCTCCACCAGAAGTTACAGAAGGAATAGCTGAGATTTACAACATTACACCAAAGACAAGAATACTACCAAAAGAACTCATCACAGGAATTCTGATGCCGCTCAAAAAACAGGAAAAAAGCAAGGGCCATGTACTAACATCAGAGCAATCATACTACTATCACTTCTGCGCAAAATACTAGCAATCATCTTCCTAAACCGAACTGGTACCAAAATAGAACAACACATCCCTCACTCACAAGCAGGATATCAAAAACACCGATCAACAACTGAACACGTAGCAACCTACAAATTACTAACAGAAAAGGCTCTCTCATCAAGTGAATACGAACTACACATCCTGCCGATGGACTTATCAAAAGCCTTCGACACTATTCAACGGTAAACACTTCTAATAGACCTCAGCCAAATCCTAGAGAAAGACGAGCTGCACATGATGAAAATGTTGCTGACAGATATCAAATACACTGTTCGATGCAGAAAAACATATGGATCACCCTTCTCTACAAACACAGGATCACCCCAAGAGGATTGTCTGAGTGACATCTTTTTCATCCTATATCTAGCAAAATCACTAGGATACATCTTCCAGTTAAAAGATCATGACTACAGCATCCCACCAAGTATCCATAGAGAGGACCCATCCAACTGCAAGATCACACCTACTGCCTACCATCACAGAAAATCCGCAACATAATGAAGCAGTCCTTTACCATAGACACACAATATGCTGATGACTGTGGGTATGCAATCATATCAAAAGATAGAGGTGTTGCAAACTACATCAAAAACATATTTCCTTCAATGCTGAAAAACAGACATCTCAAGTGCAACGAAGGTAAAACAGAAGAACACCACGTCAGCAGAGCAAATAAAAATGGCAGCTGGAAGAAGTGCAAGTACCTAGGATAAAAATTAGATACCGAAGAAGACAGAATTCACAGAACCTCGCTCGCAAACCAAGCTATGAACAATCTGTCACATGTCTGGGAAAGTCACATTGCAGTTGGATCAAAGATGGTTGTCTTCAATACGTTCATACGAAGTGTTTACATGTATAACACCTGTCTCTGGACTCTACCAAAGTCAAGAATCAATAGAATTGATGCCACACAAAGAAAGCTGCTCAAAAAAGCCTTAAACATCAGATGGCCGAACAAGATATCCAATGAAGAATTGATGAAAAAAACAAAGGAAGAACCATGGTCCAAGATAATAAAAAGGTAACGCATACGATGGCTTGCTTATGCATTGAGACTACCAGAAGATGCACAATGCAGACTAGCGCTAGAAGAAGCCAACAGAAAAGTCAAAAGACCACAAGGCCATCCGATATCAACCTGGTTTGAAGAACTGAAAAAAGACCTTGTGAAAGCAGAAGTTGAAGTCGAGCCCAATACTTTAGAAAAACTAACTAAAGACAGAGCTGTTTGGCGGAGTATCGTTCCAAAGTTTAACTTATACTGCAGTGTTTAAAGACGTAAAAGCAGAAGAAGAACAAGAACAAGAACAAGAACAAAAAGAAGGACAAGAATAAACTGTAAGTAAAGTACCCGTGTGAAAGAGTTGTCAAAGCAGTGTTCTTGATGATGAACCAAGTTTTTTGGCAGAAAATCTGGGGGACGGACGTCGATTTGATGGCTATTGAACTTTAATTTTGAAATGTTGACAATTTGGTGTTAAGCGTTACCTCCAGTGGATTTTAATTGATTAACTAATTTTGGTGATACGTTTATATACGCTTTTATTTTGAGGATGTTACAGACGAAAGAACATCAAATTTAGAATAAACATTGAGATTTAATTTGGTGTTCAGCCGGTTGTGTTTTTATCAACATCAGCTTTAATCTTCACAGGGATAGAGTTTCTGCTAACACACTTGCTTGCTATTTTAAAGGTTCATTTCTGATTTGACAGTGTTACGGATATGTTTACACTGATTTTCAGTTACTTTTCCTTTTTATTTTTCAATTACAAAATTGCAAATTTGATTGCTGACGTAAGTGTTAGACGGTGTAGATTAGAGGATTTATTATTATTTTGTCATCATAACAGAACCATGTGCTCTAATTTATAGCATAAGCAGCATAATATTTCTGAAAATTTGGTGATAACTGAGATTACGTAAAATTTCAATTTTCTGAATAGAGAAATACAAGTTTCACTTCGTCCAGGTTACTGAGCGAACCGAAATATCAAATACTTTACCTAGGATGCCTCCTACATAACTACAAGTTCGGTCGCACTGCCTGCTAAGAAGAAGTATTAGGATAAACTACAAGACAATCTCATTAAAATTCAGAGAAAGTGTGTTCAAGAAGAAGCACCAAAACCTCGATAAATTGTGAAACGTTTAAGAGAAAAGAAGTGAAAATAGACATTGAGAGTTAAAATCAGTTGTGCTATTAACAGTGCAACGGATCTGTGTGATTACAAATTGTACACTACTGAATAGTTGTTACAAAATGATGTTACTTTAACACTGCCTATTCCAGCCTTCTTTCTCATCTTGATGAAGCAACATTTTGAAGCAAAGCATGACATTTAACTTTCGATTTTAGACTAAAGGATTGAAGCACACTTGACTAAGCTTGAAAATTGATGTCTTGTGTGACTTAAAATCACCATGTGACTAATATTGTGATAAAGTGACTTGAGTAAACACACTGCCTTACACCTACGGCAGGCAGACTGATTGCCACCTCAGGAAGTTCCAAAGTGTATGCAGGATGAAGTTGCAACGTGCTTGCATTACTTTTTGTGCTTTCGCCCTATTCCTACTGTGTCACAACATCCTCGCAGTGAAATCCACTCAGCTAGTGTCCTTGACACCAGGACAACCTGTGAAAGGCAACATCACAAAAGCCATTAACGCCACTAGCACATCACAAGAACTACAGGTCAGTGCTCTTGCTGTTTTACCATTATTACTTGCTGAAGATGTCTATCACAACCCGGGCCTGGATTTCCTTAAAGTGAAGTGTAGTCTTAAATCTTCCCCTTTAGAAGCTACTCACTAAGTTCTGAAAGGCTCAACTCCCCTTTGTCAGACCTAGAAGGAAGGTTTCTCTCCCTGAACGAGATCCAGCATTTTAGTCCCCTCAAAGCTAATAGTCCATACCTGGATCGAACTGCCACTGTCATCCCATCCCCATGCTCACAATGCCATGACAGTGCGGCACCATCAAACCTATCGGGCAATGATAGGTCACAATGCAAAGATAAGAAACCGGCCACGTCCCTGTCCAACCAGCGCCACCCTTACTCCACAAAGGAGTCAAGCTCATTATTTGACCTATCTGCAAAGAAAACCTTGCGGGTCATGACTGTAAACTGCTGTAGTTTAAGAAACAAGAGAGCAGAATTTGCTGCCATGGTAAACTATATCAAATCCAACATTATCTGTAGAACTGAATCATGGCCTATCGGAGATGTGAAGAACAAAGAAGTCTTCCCAGATGGTTTCGTCCCGCACAAGAAAAACCTATGTACCGTTGCATGAGGGATCTTC
>RDPX01000396.1:86709-103326 GCA_003991215.1 Morbakka virulenta
AACAAAAGGACGAGTAATGATTGGTTTGATGAAAACGATGTTGAGATAAACGCACTCCTCAAGGACAGGCACCAAAAAAAGAGGGAAATACAAAAGCTTGTTAGACAGATTTAAAATGATTGGTTTACAAACAAGGCAATTCAGACGGAGAACTCTTATCAGCAGAATAACTTGAGAGAGTTCTACAGTACTTTGCGTGAAGTGTATGGTCCAAGATCTAAAAATACACATCAGATCTGTTCCAAGGGTAGGCGACTTCTGTCATCCAACAAAGATATCAAAGATCGCTGGGTTGAGCATTTTTTAGACTTGTTAAACATCGAAACAGAAGCTAATCATGATGTGTTAGATGAACTCGAACAGATGCCTATCGTTGAAACTCTTGACGAACCGTTTACTGAAGAGGAATTGGACAAAGTTATAAAAAAATATTAAACCAGGAAAAAACCCGGGACCAGATGGTATCCTTCCAGAGATCATTATGCATGGAGGACAATCTCTGAAGAAGTACCTCTTGACCATCTTCAATATCTTCTGGATCACAGAATTGATCCCCTCTGATCTTGTAAAATCCCAACATTGCAATCCTGTTCAAAAAGGGTGATCGCAGTCAAGGTGGCAATTATAGAGGGATATCTCTACTAAGTGTCGTTGGGAAGTTGATTGCCGATATGATATTGCAAAGATTAACCACCTTGGCGAGTAATGTTTATCAAGAATCTTAGAAAGGATATCGCGCAGGGCGTGGTACTATCGATTGAATATTTACCGTACGGCAACTAATGGAGAAAAGTAGAGAACAACGTCGTAACCTGTACATTGCTTTCATAAATTTTATGAAAGCATTTGATACCGTCAATCGTCCATTACTCTTCTCTGTTTTGAAAAAGATTGGCTGCCCTCCGAAACTTATCAAGCTTATTAAGCTTCTCCACACCAACGTTAAAGCCCGTTTAATTATTGATGTTGAACTATCCAATCTCTTTGATTACAATAATGGAGTCAAGCAGGGCTGTAATCTGGCACCAACTCTGTTTGGATTTTATGGAGCTGTTTTACTACTGATTGGCTTCAAAGATATCAAACACAACCACTCGATCTTGGTCAGATTTCATGCTAATGGAAAATTCTTCGACTTACGGCGACTGAAAGCCAAATCAAAAGTATTTTACGAGTTCATCCGTGAAGCACAATATGCTGATGATATTGCGATCATGAGTGACTCTGGTCCTGGTATTCAGGCGCTTCTCACTGCTTATAACGCTGCAGCAAAACGTTTTGGTCTGCGTATTAATGCTAGCAAAACAGAGGTACTTTGTATGGGACCTGAAAATATTTTCTTTGTTGACGAAGCTCCTTTGGCAAATGTAGATCGCTTCAAATATCTCGGGAGTTTTGTTTCCAAAGACTGTACTTTGAAAGTGGAAATAACAGCCAGAATCCAAGCCACGTCCAGTGCTTTTGGTAGACTTAGAAACCGTGTGTTCGACAACCATGATCTTTCAGTTGCCAACAAAGATGGCAGTCTACAAGCAATGTCTCTTATCGATCCTTTTATATGGTAGTGAAACATGGACACTTTATTCCCATGAAATTAGCAAGTTGTGTACCTTTCAGCAGCGTCATCTCCGTACGATTTTAAAAATTAAATAGAGTGATTTCATCAGCAATGAGCAAGTGCTGAGCAGAGCTAATGTTGATGATATCGAAGTTCTTCTCGCTAAAAGTAGATTGCGTTGGCTCGGGCACGTCGGTCGTATGGATGACAAAAGAGCAGCGAAAATGGTCCTATTTGGAGAACTTGCTGATGGCTCGAGATCTGTTGGTCGACCCGAAATTGAGGTATAAAGATAATTGCAAATATTTACTTAGATTGGTGGATTTGGTTGATGATTGGTACGTTGTTGCAATTGATCGTCCTTTATGGCGCTCAAAAATTCAAATGGTTTCTGTTAGGTTAAATGAAATGCGCTTTGAGAAATATGAGCGTAGAAGAGAGAAACGTAATCGACAGCATATTGTTTTTATCTAATGTATTTTATAATCTATCATCATCTATATATAATTTAGTTAGTTTTTGCTCGGTATCGAGTTGAGGCATATTATTATTATTATTATTATTATTATTATTAGGGTGTTAATTTTTTCAATTCTTGTTCTATTGGTGCGGTGCGTAGGGTATGTGCCCGTTTGATAGGTCACATGATAGCTCAGTTATTCAACATTACAGACCTGATTATTTTCGAGAACAAGAACAAGATTAATGTTTTTTTCTGGATAAAACTGTGTTGTTGTAGGGGGTTGGGGGTGGGTTCTGTCCCTCATCATGGCTAGATATGCAACTTTGACAGACGATGGTAGGAAAGCATTTCATATATTAAAGGATCGTTATGTTGGAAATGGTAAACCCAGAATTATTACGTTGCATAACCAATTAACAGCTTTAAACAAGGAAGCTGCTGAGACTCTCAAGGACTATATACTGCGTGTTGAGACAGCTTCCAGTGCACTTAGGAATGCTGAAGAAATTGTAAGTGGCTATTTGCCAGTAGCTGTGCTTATGAAAGGATGGGTGTCAACCATTTGTTGCTGTGACAACCCAGTCTGACACTGTGAAGGACTTTCACAAATTTAAACAATTGCTGAGAAATTTTCTGGAAACCAGAAATTCAAAACATGATAGCAAGAATTCAATTGTAAAAACAAAGGACTAACCGAGAAGTAAATTGACATGCTATAACTGTGTGCTTTTACAGGCCACAAAGCCAATGAGTGTAACAAACCACGATCGGAAAGGAAGTGTTGTAGCATTTGCACGTCAACATCTCATACTGATAAAGTTTGTCGAAAACCAAGCAAGGATAAAGCAAAGAAAGCTGCTGAGGATGATAACCGACATAGCTTCGTACTCAAAATCAGTGATGTTGTTACGTACCTTGACACAGATCCTGAAGCCTTATTAGTCGACTATGGAGCAACCACACACATTGTGAACACGAATGAGAATTTCATTTCTGCAGATAAATCGTTCAGGCCAGAGGCCCATTATATACAGTTAGCGAATAGCAGCCGTTCAAATAATGTTGCAAAGAAGCAAGGTACGGTTCGCGTTTCACTAGGTACTGCTGAAGGAAAGGAAGTTCATATAATACTTGAAAACACTCTATAAATACCACCTTACCTTCAATGTATATTTTCGGTTCAGTGAGCAATCTAGAAAGAAACCACTGTAAATTTTACTGGCGATTCTGCTGAGATTCCCTATTAAACAGCATAGTTGATTATACTATTTGTACAAAAACTGTTACCAAAAAAAGAGTAAAACTCCTGCCATAAAATCCTAGGACACTGCAATGTACAGGATGTAGCTCGCCTAGAACATGTAGAGAAGGGTATGAAAATCAGTGATAAGTTAGACTTTGATTGTGAAACATGTGCACCTGCCAAACAGCTGAACACTCGAAATTGAGCACCTGATATCAGAGCTAGTGCACCGTGTGAACTGGTCCACACCGATCTTGCAAGACTAATTGAACCAACTGCAAAAGAAGTATTTCGATATGCTATCATATTCATAGATAATTATACTGCATGCACTTTTACCTATTTTTTACAAAAAAATTGGATGGAGCCAGGCCGATATCTTACCTTATGGGAAAGTTAAAACGTTAAACTTTTATAAAGATGTGTTCCCTGCAGATGACATTCAGAAAATGTGTAGCGATAATGGAGAATATATTGGGAAGGAATTCAACAACCTCCTTCTGAAGTACCGCATGAAATACGAATTAAGCGCGCCGTATTCATTCCACCAGAACGACACAGCTGAAAGAAATTTGAGGACATTACTTGAGATGGCCAGATTCATGCTTATTGAGTCCAGATTACCGACATAGTTTTAGACGTATGCCACCATGACCACAACTCACATCCGAAACCGCTGTTTTGTAAAACGCATCCAGAATTCACCGTGTGGAGTTATCACCGGAACCAAAGAGAATTTATCACTATTGCACAATTTTCGGACTATTTGTTATACGTACAATCATGATTCGAAGAAGCCCCACCCAAGATGCAGAAAGGAATATTTTGTGGGATAGGACAAGGACAGTCCAGCGTATCTCGTGTATTACCCTGAATCACATTCCCTTTCAAAACACCGATTAGTCAAACTCACTGGCAATTTTGATGTAAGATGGCCAGAAAACAGCATACCGGAGTTCGACAAGGAGGTGGAAGTGAAACAAGAGATTGCGACAAAACCTGAGGAGACAATACAACCCTTAGTACCTGAGAACGTTGTCAAACTGTCCAATGAAGGAGCCTATTGGAGACCCCAAAATGTGAACCATACGATACCATTAACTTTATTAACTTTGTTATGTACTCGATGTCCCTACGACTTACCAGGATACCTCTTGCCTCCTGAGGAGGAGACACAGATTAATGGAGGAAAGCAATGGATGTGGAATACGAGCCACTAGTTGAAAATGAGTCATTTGAACTAACAGAACTTCTCTCTGATATGAAAATAGTCGGAGGAAAGTGGGTTTAAAATATCAAAAGAAAGAGCACATATAGAATTCGTTATGTAGCAAAAGGATGTAGCCAAGTGTATGGTATGGATTACTACGAAACTTTTTCGCCGACAGCAAAGATGGAATCAGTGGAGATGCTCATGCAACTAACAGCTCAATATGATTGAAGTTTGTACCAAATCGATGTAAAAGGTGCTTATCTACATGCGCCTATCGAGTGTGATGTTTACGCTAATCAACCTCCAGGTTATGAGGAAACCAAACAACCAAACTTACTCTCGAAACTGAATTAATCAAGTTACGGGTTAAAACAATGTGGTCATAATTAGCACAACACACTTTATGATTTTCTTAAGAACGAAGGATTCGTATAATCTGCAGTTGACTCTTGCGTATTCATTTGCCGACACGATGATAATGTTACTCTATTGTTAATATGGATTAATGACATCATCATAGCGTCCAGCTCGTCCCATTTATTAAATCTGATTAAAACAAAAATTAGTAATAAGTTGAAATAAAAGACCTTGGAACACTGTCTATATTCCTTGGAATTAAGTTCACGCAAGGTGAGAATTTTGTATCGATGTCGTAATCCTACTACTTTGGGGATCTTATTCAAAATATTGTTTTGCAGATTGCAAGCCCAGGACCACACCATGTGAGGTAAACATGAAAACGTATGCTGAAGTTACATCGCCCGATGACGTTGACCCTACCAAGTATCGCCAGATGGTGGAGAGTCTAGTATATGCCATGACTTGTACTCGTCCTGACATTATTTATGTTTTCACCAAATTATCACAACATCTAGTAGTACCATAAGTAGGTGATTTAGTTATACTGAAACCTGTTTTTCGTTATATCAAAGGAACACTTGATTACCAGCTGACTTACCGAAAGAAACCAGTCGATTTGAAGTTTGTCGTTTATTCTAATGCTAATTGGGCATCGTCGATGGATGGTGGCCGAAGTATCACCAGTTACTGTGTTAGTTGTACCAACGAAGGTCCCGTAATAAGCTCAAAATTGAAGAAGCAATCATCTGTAGTACTTTCAACATGTGAATCCGAGTATCTCGTTCTCAGCTGTATGTCAGGGAATGACTTTTCTTATGCAGTTAGTCAAAAATGTTTTGTCAAAATCGCCCCAGCTACAGCTAATCACAATCTTCAACGACAATCAAGGACCGATCGGTTTAGCCAAGAATCCTGTCAATCACTTCAAAAGTAAACACATCGACATCCGATACCACCTCGTCAGAGATCATCTTAACCGCAACAACGTATCGTTGAATTATGTACCGTCAAATGAGAACTTAGCAGATGTGTTTACAAAACCACCACGGAAAGAAATGTTAAAGTACTTTCAAAGTTACATTTCCGGATAAACTATCAGTTCATGTTGGGGTGTTAAGATGTGACTTGTTTTCAATTCTGTTGCGATATTTTCCCATTTGGGCACTTACGTAATGCATGTGCCCGTTTCATAACACATATCATTTATTCAAATGGACAGACCTCATTTCGTTCGAGAATACAAACAAGAAGAAAGTTAGTTTGTGAATATGATTATGTTTTTTCTCTTTTCTATGCCTCATTATGGCTAGAGATATACGTTTAACATATATATATATATATATATATATATATAAGATATGATAAGTTGGAAAGAATCACAAAACTACACAGTCCATTTCGACAAGCCTGTTTCGTGATTTTATTCACTCTTCAGGAAATGTTTAATGTTTCATTTCCTGAAGAGTGAATAAAATCACGAAACAGGCTTGTCAAAATGGACTGTGTAGTTTTTTTATTCTTTCCAACTTATCATATCTTATATTACGCTCTGCATTTATGTATTGAGCACTTTAATACGGATAACCGAATCGAAAGCTTTATATATATATATATATATATATATATTTTACGAATTTTTATAAAACCTTTTTCATAATTTAGTCTTATTCAAAAGCTACAAAACTTAAATTTCACTCACCCTAGGTCACTAGTAGTGGCCCAGTGTTTGATCTTAAAATGCAAATAAAGAGAAAACATAATAATAATAATAATAATAATAATAATAATAATACAGTTTTTTTAAGTATTTCGTCTCAGTTGATATTTGTTTTGTGAATTATTTTTGTATTTTGAGGCTGTAGTTAAAAATGCTGATCATAAGATCCTATGGGATATAATGAATCAGTTCGATAATGAGAAAGGAAAANACTACACAGTCCATTTCGACAAGCCTGTTTCGTGATTTTATTCACTCTTCAGGAAATGTTTAATGTTTCATTTCCTGAAGAGTGAATAAAATCACGAAACAGGCTTGTCAAAATGGACTGTGTAGTTTTTTTATTCTTTCCAACTTATCATATCTTATATTACGCTCTACATTTATGTATTGAGCACTTTAATACGGATAACCGAATCGAAATCTTTATATATATATATATATATATATAACTATATGGATATATACTTAAGTGACTCAATCGGTGGGTCATACCGACATAAGTAGATACTAAAAACTACAAGCAACTTTCCTAATCGAAACCTTTCGCTTACTCAGAACAATTATGCACTTTGTCTGCTCGACGATTATGCTGTCCATTTAATGCTAGAACTGAATAAAACTCTTTTTCAGAGGTTAGGGAGTGTCCTCTTCATCATGGATAGTGGGATAACTGGATTTATACAAACAAGCAACTACTACTTTCACCTGCAACTAGAAGCTGACTATTTGGATGGAGAAATAGAATTAATGCTCGAAAAGCTGGAGACTGATGAAGGCAAGGTTTCATCTGCAAGTCAAGAATGGATTATCAAAATGGCAATAACATCGTCTAAAATTGTCAATGTTGATTTTGCTTATCTGTTTAAGCAGTACTTTGTTACAAATAAGCTTGATGTTGCAGAAAATCCTTTATTCAGTGATATATTGTTCGCTCTTATTAGAAATAAGATGCAGGGATTCCGTAAGAACCTTACGGAGTCGAGCGTACTTGACCACTTTCAGACCCCAATCAAGAAAATTATTCCTCCCAAAGGAATAAGATGAAAGGAAGACAAAGGGGTAGAGTTGCTCCACTTCACTACAGAAGAGGCAACATTTGTTAATACTAAGAGAATGGCAATTTTCCAACGAATGATAATGAAAGAAATGTTGATCCAGAGAGCACATCAAAAGCAGAACAGAATAGCAAAAAAATATGAAAAGGTACCAACAGAAAATGCTATGATAGGAAATCGAAACCGGACCACATCCCTTTCACATATTTGCAACAAAGATGAAATCGATAAGGACGCTCGATTCTTTACATTCAAAGAGTATTAGAGGAGAATAATACATTTGAATTGTTCAAGGCGCTCCTCGTCAGGATGAGCTTTGCTTATTTTGAAGCAAGAAAAGCAGTGAAACGAAGAATTTTTGAGGAACAGCGCAAATCAACTCAGTCATTTACTATATATATATATATATATTATATTAACTATATAGACATATAGATATCTATATATATATATATTTAATATATCAACTCATTTTGCATTGACGACTACAAGCTTGTTTCTATGGCGACATGTAGAAATAAGTTTGTTGCGTTTGTTTAAGAGGCCTGAAGTCTCTGCTTTTACAATAATGACTTTAGCTGATAGGCACAAGTCATACTTCTTTGGCTCACATTTGTATTGAATTGCTTTCTTTTAAATACTTCATCGAATAAAATATTTTGTGTTATTGTCTTTCAGGCAGATTCCAGGGAATTTTTGAAAGCTCAGTATCCTTAGCGGAATTCAGTAGGCGGAATTATTTTTTTGAGTTGTAATAGCGTGTTTTTGAATCCCTTTCACACATTCCGTAATACGCCGATGCCACGTTGTTTACCTTAACTACGGCTTTGTAAACCGACCAGTTAGACATTAATGATATGTTTTCATGAGATTTTTAAATCGGATATTTCCTTGAGTACCCTAAATGAGGTATTTCCGTTAGACACATCAAACGGTTGTTTACATGAGACCAGTAATCGAGATGATTACATAAGATTCTCAAACGATATGTTTCCATAATCCACCTTAATAAATTTTACAAATTACCTCTAAATGGGAAATTTACACGACTCCCCTAAAAAATGTTTACCTGAAACTTCTTGACGACATATTTACATAAAACCAGCAAAAGACTTTTCAAGAAGTCCCTAAATGAAATAAATTTGAAATAAAGATGTTTGCATGACAGCTCCAAATGGATGTTCACAGGAAATTCCCAGAAAAGATAGTTACCTCAGATCCTTCATTTATATGTTATATTAGAAGCCTGAATGCGATATTTAGGTAACGCTGCTAAGATCTTTACAACAAACTGTCACTGAGAGGGTTACGCGGGACTCCAAAATAGTAAATTGACATAAAACCCTTGAATGAACTGTTTACATAAAATTCCTAAATCAAAAGTTTACAAGAAACTCCTAAATAAAATGGGTATACGAGACCCCTAAATGAAATGTTTACATGAGATTCTTAGATGAGATGAGAGCCCTAAACGAGATGCTACATAAGCCCCTTGATTTAAATATTTACATCAAACCTCTGAATGAAGTCTTTACTAACCCCAATCAAGATTATTATTTTATAAGTCAATAGCAGCAAGAGCTATGGGTTTATCTGATTAAAACAAAATATTGTCCAGTAATGGTGAGATGTGTCAGTTTATTATTACCAACGGTCAAAATAAGTTGAACTTTGACCTCTGCACATTAACAGTTCGGTAAGCTGAAATTGTTTCAGTATTGCTTACCGGGAAAGATGAAACACCTCGGTTTCGTCTCCCCCGATATATTGCGAGTAGAATTACATTTCTGCTGAGATGAAGCAGTCACTGAGTGTTTGCTTACAGGCATTGAGGACCTTTTTTCTCTTTCTTCAGTTACAAGACTTTATTCCATTTGTGTTATTCGTATTAATAAATCTTGATGGTGAATATGAATAAATGTCGTTCATGGGATTTATACTCAGAAAAAAGTTGTGTATAACAGTAATTGGTTTAGCTATGTTACGTATTGAAGTAATGGGTACTTCTAAAAGAAGGAAGGAAAAGCGTTGCTTAAATTCCAATTGTATTTTCTCTGAATCTTTGAGCACCTGAAATTCTGAAAGTGCTACAACGTTGTCATTGTGGAATTTGTTAGGGTAAGGTTTAACCATATACGTCCGGATCACCATCTGCAACAAATACATATGGACCTTCTATATTATTAGTTCACTTTTTATATAAAATCTGCTGCAGGAAGATTTAATTGCCTATTGTCCATTGAATATTATATCTTGGGTTTTGAATATGTTCTTTCATCACTTTCTTATGTCTGTTAAAGTGAACTTGTAATTGCCGTTATACACTACTAAGCTAATTCCAGTTTTCTATAAAACCATGAAAAACCGTATCATTATAAAGCACTTCTGACCGTAAATAATTGGTTTAAAGTTGAAGCATTTATTTTAAACGCACCCTCTTAAGAAAAGACCCTTGTTCCAGAGAGGCATACCTTTTGCACTTTGGTATTTACAGATGGGAGTAAAAACCATCTTTTCGGTTTCTGCACAATACAGTATCAACAATAGGCGCCGCACCGCTAGATTGTTAAAAATTACAATTTCTGTATAAATAATAGATGATTTTATTTCTGTATCCTCAGAGAAAAAACATATATGTCCCTCTTTCCATTAAATGAGGGTACGTATTCCAGAGGCTGTTATTGAACATTTTTAACCTCTGGAGAGATACTTATTTGACAGTGGTGCAGCTCCATTCTTTTGCTGCAGTAAACTTATAATTAATTTCAAAATCAGAGACGAGCTAGCTTAATTGTTAAGGGAACCTCAGATTGGAATTCTCTACGAAGCACAGCCAGTTGTTGGGTATTGTTGTAAAGCCTCGTTTTGAATGCAAACAGAAACTCAAAACAATTGTAACAAAAAACTAGCTTAACTCCACATTGGTGCACATTAAATACTTGTTTAACAATGTTCTTTTATTGTAAAAAATGGTGAGAATTTTTAATAATGTTCCTCAGTTAGAGGAGAATACTTATATATTTAATAGAGTCATTAACTTCTTTAGTTTGGAAGTTTCTATGCAGTTCGCATTGCTTGAGTTAAGATAGCTTTAGAGCAGATTAACGGAGCTTTATAATTTTCTTGATAATTCTGAACTTTATGGACTCAAATGAAGACATGAATGTGAGAGCTTTATCGTGTCTTGAGTTGTAAGCTTTTTCTGAGTTACGTTTCGAGATATGCTTCTCCCATGGTCAGGCTACTGAAAATACTAGGAGCAGGTATTTCAATACATTGGCAGTAAGGACCTATGTCTGGACAGGGATCGAGTTGTTTCGAAAAAGGGCGCCATACCGTGGGACTGTGTCCTTTGGTTTGGACAGAATTCGGTCCAAACCAAAGGACCCAGTCCCAGTTGGGGAGAGGAACAACGTAGTGTACAGGCTACGATGTAAGGACTGCCCTGCCTTCTATATTGGCGAATCAAAGCGTTCCGTGGGTCAAAGGGGAAAAGAGCACAAGAGAGCTGTTCAAAACGGTGACACCAAGAACCAAGAATCATAAAGTAGCCGACCACTGCTGGACAAAATATCACACCTTTGATTGGGAAAATAAAAGGATTGTAGACAAGGAAATCAACACAACAAGAAGGGAAAAAAAGGAAACAATCTATTCCCTACATCACAGCAAACACATCAACAATTTTTCATGCACCCTTCCAGAAATATGGCTTCTAGCACTAAAGAAAGAAATACAACAAACAAAACAAACACAGCCTAGCTATGGCGCCATTCCTCGAACCAACTCAATCCCTTTATAGTCTTATTCTCTGAATGCATCAAATTTACTTTTAACCAAGATCTTGTCAACGTATTTTCACATGGGGTACATTTAATTTACTCTGCTTCCTCAAAAATACCAGGGCCACAAAAAATTATTTTTCTTACAACCAGTGCTTGACAAAAAAACAGTTTTTTTATGATTTCAGAATCCCCAACATCAATAAAAAATAGAGAACAACATACGTTATTTCGAAAATTGTTGACATAATGGACTCAGAAGAAGCCATAGAGAGGACATTTTACCATGTCATGAGTAGTAAGCTTTTATTGAGCTACGTTCCAAGAGATACTGCTTCCCTCGTCAGGCAGACAATGGGAGAAGTATCTTCCATTTATCACATCTATCATATAAAAAACTATTTCCTTACCTTGACAAGTGTGACCTAGCTCATGAATTATTGACTGAAGATTTGTATTCTTCTCAATTTGCCAAAAAAACTTGTTTCTTGTTACACTACCCTTCGTCTTTAAGCCTATAGTAATCAGCACTCTACAGATGTCATTCATAAAGGTCAAATTCGTGTCTGCTACCAGGAAACAAAACTTGTTTTTTAAACGTTTTATTTCTTGTTTAAAAGGTATTAATGCTTTTGATCACTCTTCTAAAATTGTACAGAACGTTGGATGTATTAAATTTATTTATTTTCTTGGTATCAACTGGCAACACAGTTTTTGATTTAGCTAAGCCCTTTTCAAACTGAGAGACCAGAATGGGATTGGAGAAAGAAAATTGTTTACAAGATATCTCTTATTGTCGCAAGGTAAATAATTGATGCACTCCCTTTGATATTTTTCTAATGACGCTATTAACGCTCGTTTTCGTCGTCAAGTGCCATGTCTTGAGCAGACGTCGGCGGTCAGGATCTGCCACCGCTTTCGGTCCTTCGTAAAACGGAGAAGTTCTACAGCATTCTTGTTGGTCCATTTGCTCATGCTACTTAGGAACGTTGTCCGTTATCGACCTCGACCTACCTCTCCATTGATAGGTCCTTTCAGCGCAGGGTTCTACGTGCCTTCCTTTCTTGCAATGTAGCCAAGAAACTGCATTTGTCTCTGTATTATAATGTTGATTAAATTACGCTTTGTGTTTGCTCTTTCAAGTACTACTTCGTTGGTGACGTTTTCAATAAAAGATTTTCATCATTCGTCTGTAAAACCATATTTCTGCCACGTCGAGTCAGGATTACATTGCTTTGAGATGGCCCAGGTGTCGCTTCCTTATGTAAAAATGGTTGTAATGAAAGTAAGTAGCACCCTTTGCTTTGTTTTTAGGAATAGGTTTGGGTTAAGAAGTTTTTCTTCATTCCTTGAAATGGCGATTTTGCTATTCCAATGCGCCTGGTGATTTCCTTATCCCATTTTCTGTTGGAGGTGATGTAGCTGGCGAGATAGTTAAATTGTTGAACTTTCTTTATTGCTTTTCCTGATACGAGAATAGTACATGCTGGTGGTACCGTCCTCCTGCATCTCGTCACGCATTCCGTCCTATTAACGCTTAGGCTCAGGTCCATCATTTCACTTGCATTCACCACCACATCCAGTAGTTTCTGTAGTCCCTGTTCAGATATGAATATCAGAACCGTGTCATCAGCATAGTGGATGTTATTTATGATGATGCCTTCTACGGATACAACATCTGCTTCACCTAAAGTTCTCAGAATGATTTCACTGTATGGGCTGAACAAATCATGAGACAGAATACAGCCCTAACGCACTCCTCTTCGTATGCGCTTGTAGTCAGATAACACTTTTTTTTATTCTGACAGACGCTGTTGGCTACCAGTTAAGATTGCTGAGGATTCTACTGTCTTTGCTGTCCATACTGAGGTGTTGTAGGATTGTTGTACGGTCTCATTGCTTAACCCTGTCAAACTATAATGTACTATAATAAAAAAAGCACAAGTGCAGATCCACCTGCTTTTAGATAGCTCGTTCTGTGAGTGTTCACCGTGTAAAGATGGCTTTTCTTGTTCCCGAATCCTTCGTAAAGTCGAACTGCACTGCAATATCTCGGGTAGCCATGCATTTCTTGCTCTGTTCATCAGTATACGCATGAGTACTTTAATAATCTGGCTCATACGACGTATAGATGGAAGGAAGTAATTGACAGAGATATGGAGACTGTTGGTGCGAGGGATGCTGATGTGACGATTAAAACAGGCTAGAGACGACTGATCTGCTGTGGTGACCCCTAACGGGATATAGCCGAAAGACAAAGAAGATGAAGAAGACTTATAGTGCGATTGAGTTCTCACATTGTAACTCCTGGTTTCTTTGGAAGACAAATAAACATTGACTTGCTTATGTCTTTAGATATTTCTCCAGTGCTGTATATGTGATTTAGAAAGTCTGAGGGCTTTCGGAGTCCAAGATTCTGGAAAGTAGACAACATCTCTATCGCTATTTTGTCTGCACCCGGGGATAAGTTTCTTTTCATTTTCTTGATAGTCGCGGCAACTCTAGACTGAAGAATTTGTGGTCCTTCGAGTTTTCGTATTACTGGTTTAGGACCAGTGTCATCAAAGAATAGCTCTTCAATGTACTCTCTAGATCTCTGGAGAATTTGTTCTTGACCAATGATTATTGTTGCATCTTTTGCTTTAATGCAACCTATAGAAGAGCAACTGCTTTTGCCTGTTAGTTCTCTAATCTTTTGATCCATTGACTTTGGGTCTTTAGATTTTACCTTTTCCATGACTTCACATTGTTCGTTAAGCCATTTTTCTTTGGCTTTTCTCCATTTTATATTGCTCTATTTAATTGATGATATGCTGCGTCATCTCTTCCGAACTTGGTTTTCCTTCGATTATTCATTAGATCCAGGATTTCCTTAGACATCGATGGTTTCCATCCTGTTCCCCGTTTGGGCTCAATGACGTGCTCGGCACTAGCGACTCTGGCGTTTTAAAAGATCTCCCGTTTATAGGTCTCATCTTATAGTGCTGGAAATCTGTTCTCTACAGCAACCCTGCATCTCCCTTTTTTCTCTTCCATCTCTTTCATCCCTTTCTTGTCTTCTTTAATTTTACTTTGTGCTTGCAGAGGACTGGATTATAACCACTATAATAGTCGGCTCCAGGTTATGCTTTGCAGTCTTGGACCGCCTTCCTAAATAGTTTCATGATTGTGATGTAATCAATTTGGTTCTGTGTTTGGCCATCTAAACTTCTTTATGTCCAGAGTCTCCTAGAATTATTTTGAAATAACGTACTTGCAATTACCTGGTCATTGGTGATGCACCAGTTTACAAAAGTTTCTCCACGTTCATTGCGATCACCGATCCCATGGACTCCAGTGATTTTCTCGCTTCTGTTTCTTCCTATCTTGCTTTTGAAGTTTCCCATGACGATCTTGATTTTTTGTTATGTGCAGTGCTGTGTGGCAAGGTCAACTCGCTAATAGAATTTCCTAAACTCTTCCAGCAATTGGGAGTTAGGGCCTACATTTGTATAAGCAAGATATCATTGTATGAGGCAAATCCATTCCCTGAATAACGTTCTGAATTTCTCCTGTTTGATATATCGTTCTCACTTTTCATATTTTTAAATCAAAACAGTGTTTCGGTTTGCTGATATCGACAGGATGAAAGTCCTTGATGCATTGCTTCATTTGGCTTGTTTCACAAACAATTTTTTTTCTTTTGAAGATAAGATTGATGTATTGTAGAAAGGCCATGTCAAAATGGTATTTCCAAAGCTGAAAACGCCCAACATGTAAAACTGAAGAATGGCTTTTCAGTTATCAGTGAAACACAAGGACAGATTTCATCAAATTTCTCTGTTCTTTTCGGCTGCCAATTTAACATTCAAAATTTGGTCAAGTATTACTATCCTTTGTTTGACATTTTATTGTGCTCTAATAATATTTTCACCCACTCTCATCCATCTCTGAATCTCTCCTTCCGGCAATCATTTTCGAGACTTCCTTTCTGCACTGGGTAGTAAAAACATTGTGTGGTATTTTATGCATTCTGTGACACCATTTTCATAAATTAGGATACAAACTGGTAGCACTCAGGCATTTGCCTGTTCTTTCTGCTTCCATATAGTGACGCAAAGCTTATGAAATCCGTTGACAATTAAAATAATAATTTTTATCAGTTTACAATGTATACTTTGTAGTCTAAAAATATTTTTTTTATCAAGTTCTTATAGATAAAGTTTGCTATTTTAGGGTACAGTGATGATGCTGCTTTTTCCGTTGGATCTTATTGTTGTTCATAAGGGATGCCATAATACTATCATTTTTCATGTGGTGCTTTTTCAATTATGATTTTCTATCTTTCTAAACTTTGCTATATAAACCATGGAGAAAAAGAAAAGAAAGAAAGTTTAGGTCAAGAAATTAAGAGTTGAACTTTACATAAACAAGCTCAAGTCAAATGATAAAGAAAAGCAAAGATTTAGGACAAAGAAGAACAACAACTTTATAAAGATGACGACTTTGGGAGAAACAGGTCACACACGATGTAAAAAACTGAGCTAGTAAAAATATTATTAATATCTAAAGAAAAAACTAAGACAAGCTACATTTTGTCGATGCGACGGTTGAAGTATAGCAGGCAGTATATCAAGGTACAAATACATGTCCACTTCTCGAAACAACCATTAACTATTTTTGCTGGTCCATAGTACTTGGTTCTAAGATGGTGTTTCTTGTAATATTATTTTTGCAGTACTGCCTAAGATCGGACTGTGAACGAGTTGTAAAAATGTAGATTTTTTTTTTCACAGGAAGGCAATATTGTTATTCCCTATTACTACAAAAACGCTACTATTTTTCCCGTTTGTTTCAGTGATACTAAGGATCTGGATATTGTTTGTTTCTGACTGCATACAGCTAGCTTAAACTCATTGTCTTATACTATACTGCGAAATATTATTGAAGCTTATATGTCAGCAACCTCACCTTGTTTGGAATGCTCGATTTAAATCATTTTTGCCTTAAAATCTTCAAAATTAGCCTTTATCATTTGTCATTTGAGCTTGGAAGTACCTCTGTAATTTGTAAGTTTGTAAGATGCTAATTAATCTCTTAATATATGATCAAGTTTAACTAGAGAGTGAAGTGACAAGATGCCATTTTGCACCTTTCATTTTTGTTTGACTGTCATAGGCAAGAATTCACAAAAAATCACAATTTTTGTATACAGGCTTCGACCAAAGTAGTGCCTAAAATATG
>RDPX01000396.1:104748-124051 GCA_003991215.1 Morbakka virulenta
TTACTGGGGGGAAATGACGTTAAAAAAAAAAAAAAATTAATTTTACATGATGTGCCCACAAAGTAATGTGTCCTTCAATAAAAAAACAATAAAACGATACAAACCAGAATTTTGTGGCCTGGAATGTAGACGAATTGACCAAGGTCATAATCAATAAGGAAAGTAAGGGAATTAGTAAACAACCAAGATTTCAGACGCATTGGGTAATCGAGACAAATAGTCAATCAGCAAGCAAATAGATATAAAAGATAAAAATGTAATTTAGAAAATTTTAAATTTCTAATCTGTTACATTGTGTTATGTTGTTTTTTGGGGTTTTTTTGCAATCTGTTGTATCGAAATCTGCTGATCAATTCCAAGAAAACTCTCCCCTATATATGCAAACCAGTGGAGGAGCAACGGTTTAATGGACAGTGCAGATGCACCGTAATCTAGAGGTTTGTGGTGGAATTCCCAGGCATGCTAAGAAAACATGGAACTTTAGAAAAGAAGAAGCCATTGTTTGGCTTCAGAAAGGGCATCCGGGCAAGAAATTCCTCACTGCCAAAACAAAAAGTTCCTTTGAAGGGTAGCGTCTGAGCTCCAGTTACTGGGGAAAAGTGATGTTTTATGTATACTGGTTTGTATATATACAAACCAGTGAGTACTTGAGCAGGATTGATCATTACATACAGTTGAGAGAGAGAGAGAGACAGAGAGACACAGAGAGAGACACAGAGAGAGACACAGAGAGAGACATAGAGGAAGAGAGACAGAGAGACAGAGAGACAGAGAGACAGAGAGACAGAGTGTGCTAGAGGGGTATTTTGTTAGTTGTTTTTTTAAGTGTTAAAAGCAGTCATTCGCGTGCAACAGACAATGTTCCCTTAAACACTAAAATTCATACTAAACAATGTTCTTGCAAGTGTCTAAATGCTTGTAAGAACATTGCTTTCCCATCACATATCAACATCTCTCTACAGTATACACAACTAAAACGAAATGTAACACAGTGAATTCAAATCTTCAATCTTTTTGAACAAACTATGATAATTGAGAAACCTTTCTTGAGGGACCTTATTGACTAGTTAAATTTTTATGACTAATTCGCGGCTTTTGCACTCATCCTTTGTATTTAATGTTGGTTTTATTTCCCGAATGAGCAATGCCTCTAATGTCATTAACTTGTATTCTAACTTGGTCGAATTTGCTATTATTTCTGCATGGTTGATTGATAGCTCCACGTTACACGTTTTAAAATGCTGTCCCGCGGCTTTATACTTATGCTCTATTACACGGGTTAGCAGATGTCGGGTAGTTTGCCCCACATAACACGATAGGCATCGCGAACACGTAATTTTATATACTAAATTGCTTTGCATAGGTTTTTTTGACGGGTACTTTTAATGATGGTAGATCTGTTTTTATTTTCTTAATCGTAGAGATAATTTTGCACGGTGCATCAATGCGTTTCAACGAGCGTTCAAATTTCTCGGTCACTTTCCCTCGATGTTGAAGAAAAATAAGTTTTTTCTGTTTTATCATCATTACTTTTTTCTTCTGTCAATTGTTTCAGTTGACAAATCTTGTCCAGAGTCTTCTTAATAATTTCATCATAAAATGATGGGGAGTACTGGTTGTTCTCCACAAGGGTTTTTGCTTTGACGAGGCTTTGGTGAAAGTTCTTCCATGTACTGCATGCATAGTGAATCCTGTACACAAGACCGGTGACTACATAGCGTTTATACTTCATAGGAGCTAGTGAGTAGAAGTTCATGGTCAGCCGTGTATCCGTAGCTTTCCTGTACCACATTGATGTTAAGTGTTCTCTTCTGTGTGTGATTCGCATGTCAAGAAATGGGATACTGCCATTTTGCTCTTTCTCCATGGTAAATTTCAGGTTGGGGTGATATTGTTGATCTCCACAAGTTTGTCTTCAATTTTTTCTATGCTAATTTCTCTAATGATATCAAGTATAAACTTCGAAATATATTGCAAAATTAATAAAATTACATTGTTGGCTTGATTATATATCAATTGTACAAATTGCACGATGTTTTTACCAAACAAATTATTTAAACAGAGATATTTGGCAGGAAAAAATTGAACTTTAACTTTTGGTGGGATCCAGGAAATTCTGAAGAGCAAAAAACAAATAAACTAAATATTTACAATATGTAGGTTGCTCAACAAACCACAAGTTTGATCTCTTCTTCTGGAAAACACAGTTGTTTACTAGATATGATATATCTAGTAAATAAATTGTTGATAAAGTCGCATAAGAACACGAGGCACTTTATTCCTGTTGAATTAACATTTACAAAATAAACTTTTACACTAATAAGCTTTAATTACTTTAATAACACAATGTAACAAAATTTCAAAAAAGTTTTGCTTGACTCATTTTTATTGTCGATTCTGAATCAGTTTTTTGCGCTGATTCCAAATATGCTATTGGTTTTTCTGTAGCATCGTTCGTTCTTCCACAAGTGCTATCTTTGCATTTTTGGTACCTAGCATTTTTGTGGTGCCTTCATTTTGGTCTGGAGAATTGATTACGCAAGAAAAAACAACAGATTTGCAGCAATGAATCTTTAGAAAGTTGAACTTGAACGGGTCGCTGCATACTAATGTTAACTGATCAAACATAAACTTATATTGAGCCGACTAGATGTCTAAGCTTCCCGTCTAGGCTCCTACCATTGTGCTAATTCAGCGCTTTTTGTTTGTTTGTTTGTTTATTTAGCAAGCACCAATAAGAGCGATGTGAACAAAGTTGTTGATGTACAATGACCTTTAGTGTTTTGCAGCATAATAAGTATAATTTCAATCATGGGAAAGGTGATAAGAAAACAAGCGTTACCTTCGCTTCATAACTGCTTCATATTTTGTGAAAAGTTTCCTCAACATTGCTCAGGATTCATCTTGGGATATTAATATTGATGTTTTCTTAATTTTACGATGTCTAGCATAAACAGGACCTGTAAGAACTCTCCCAACAATTTCTGTTACGTTTGTGGGTATTACATTACCAGAAAGCAAGTCTCTTATAAAATCACGAGAGGGAATAAGTCTTGGTTAGCCTATCGACTGTACTTTGGGATGCCAATGGGCGATCAGGATAAGCCATGGGCTCCGCATGTCATATGTGGTACGTGCCGATCAAGCCTGGAAGGATGGCTTAGAAATAAAGGAAGAGTAATGCCATTTGCAATTCCACGAGTATGGAGAGAGCAAAGCAATCATCATGACGATTGTTTCTTCTGCATGATCGATGTTTCAAAGTATAGGAAGGGAAAAGGAAGAACATCTCTTCATTATCCTGACATTCCGTCATCCAGAGCGCCTGTTTCTCATGATGTGCAGCTACCAGTACCGCAGCCTCCCGAAAATGTAAGTACGATGTATCTAGTGATTTCAGCAGTGTGTTGCACAAATCAATTTGGACATTTTTTTGAGCAATAATCATAAACCTATCTTCAAATATTTTGCCACTAACTCACTGCCTCAACTTTTTTTAGATTGAAACTGCGTTGGAGATATCATCTGATGATTCAACAGCTACAAGTACTGAAGGTCAAGATGAAGCCTATCGTCCAACGTGTAGCACTGAACCTCACTATCCAAATAAACAGGAACTTGATGATCTGATCAGAGATCTAGGGCTAACTAAGTCTGGAGCTGAGCTACTAACATCTCGATTAAAAGAATGGAATTTGCTAAAAGGAGACTGTAAGGTGTCGGTGTACCGAAAACGACATGTCGTGTTTGAGAGCTTCTTTGATACCAGTAATGATATGTGCTATTGTAAGGATGTAAACGGGTTATTTTCGGCTATCGGATTCGAACACAAGCCTTCCGAATGGCGTTTATTCATAGACAGCTCTGTAAGGAGTTTGAAAGCGGTGCTACTACATAATGGCAACAAACACCCATCAATTCCTCTTGCTCACTCCGTACACAAGAAGGAGAATTATGAAAACGTCAAACAGCTCATTGACAACATCAAATACAGCAGTTTCAAGTGGAATGTCTGTGGTGACTTGAAGATGATATGTTTTTTGCTGGGACTACAAGGTGGATACACGAAATATTCATGTTTCTTATGCTTGTGGAATAGTAGGGCGGACAACGAGCACTATAGACGGAAAACGTGGCCTCCCAGGGAAGATTTGCAACCAGGAAAGTTGAATGTTGTCCGGCCTGCTTTGGTGGACCGCAAGAAGATTCTATTACCTCCTCNATTCTGAAGAGCAAAAAACAAATAAACTAAATATTTACAATATGTAGGTTGCTCAACAAACCACAAGTTTGATCTCTTCTTCTGGAAAACACAGTTGTTTACTAGATATGATATATCTAGTAAATAAATTGTTGATAAAGTCGCATAAGAACACGAGGCACTTTATTCCTGTTGAATTAACATTTACAAAATAAACTTTTACACTAATAAGCTTTAATTACTTTAATAATGCGCCAAGTTTTCAAATATTGAGGAGGATGCTTTTAATTATATTGATCGATTCTTCCGAATTGAAAACACTTGGAAAGAGTTGGGGCTAAAAAGTGTAATGCAGGGCTTTTTCTTCAACTTCAAGTATATTTACCAAATCTCTTAGCCCACTGCCTTAGGATGCCAGACAGAATATTATGGAAAAAATCCAATATTTTAGAAAAAACAACAAAATTGAAAACAAATGCCAAGTAAAAAAGATTAAATTTAATGTGAAAGGTTTTGGTTAATCACGCAAATATTCCGAGTAATCTCTTCACAGAAAAGACAAGATTTGCCCTCTACAACTACAAATAGTATCAAAAGATTGGCGATATGATTTTTCTCCAACACCATACATGTGTCTTACTTCTCAACTTACTGTTAAATGTCTACTATGCAAGTATCTTTAAATGTATATAAGCAGTACAGTAATTCTATAAATATTTTTTACTTGGAAAATCTGACATTACTTAGAGCAGTCTAGAAAATATTTCTCAGGCCTTTACTTTGCCCACAAAGTATCACGTAGTACTTAAGGCCAAGACAGGACGTGGTTTTTACGAGATTTAGCGAGTGTATTGAAATCACAATTTTATTCATAAAGAATATTCCAGAAAGTTAGAAAGTAAGAATTTGTTAGTTACTACTGACGTCATTAAATTATGCTGATTCACGATGACACAAAAGTATCCTTCTGAAAAGAAAAACGCTTATTCTTGGAATTCAATAATTTTTCTTCCAAGTCGAAATCGTGTTTTGGGGAACGCCAAACTTCTTAGCTGCATCTTTGTTTGTCATTCCTTTCTTAATTTCACGAAGGATATTGCATTTTTGAACCAAAGTTTTGAATTCAAGCTTCCTTTTATTTCTTCCACTCATTTTTCAGTTGTCTTTTACAAAAATTTACCACGCCGCGCACACATTATAAACAAACTGTCAAATCCCTTTCGAATGTTGACATTCTTATAATAACTTTCGAATTTTTGACGTTCCATTTCGAATTTCCGTGTTCATTTTTGCAGTCTAAATAGAGCTTTTATTCCATAAAGTTCGAGATAGAGAGAGAAAATAGCTCAGGGGACTAGGAATTTTGTTCAAGATAGGGAAAAACTCGAGATAGAGAGGTTCGAGATAGAGAGGTTCGAGATAAAGAGAGGGATTTTGCCTAGAGCACTCACAAATGTTCAAGGGACCGAGATTTTTGTTCGAGATAGAGAGATATTCGAGATAGAGAGATTCCACTGTACGTTTGGTCAACAGCTCATAACCACAACACTTACTTATAAGATTTATATTAAACAATGTGCGATATGGTCTTTCTCAGGAACCATGCTCTTGTACTCCTTAAAAAATAATTTAAATAAAATTTACATACAATAAACAATAATATACTAAGTCTTTCATTGATGGAGCCCCTGGTAAACAGAGAACTAATAAAGAGACTAATATACTACCAAATATTCACTGATTCAGCGTGTTCAACTAAGTGATAATATTCAATTGCTTAGGAACATTAGAATAGGAAGGATAAATGGATAATAACAGCGAAAAACTAAACAAAAGTGTCACAGCTATTACAAATGGATAATTAACTTTTTGCCGTTCGGACAAAGGTGTTTTATTATTTTTATGTCGTCTCTTGCCATTCAGATCATTCATAATCGATCTAACATTACTAGGCTCTAGTATTATTCTCAGGGTTGGATCAAAATTGTGTTTTTCTATTATCTTCATCTCGTCATCACTAAACACTTTATCTTCATCATTTTTATCATCACCATATTTATCTTCAATGATATCATATTCGTCTGAGAAGGGCTCATATGACTTAGTTTCAGGTTAGGGAATCTATTATGACCATTAATAGCCTTAACAATGTTTGCTTGGTTCCCTTGAAATTTTTTTGTCTTTGACTTACAGTATCATTAATTGATTTATATCTTGCAGTAAGTTCAATCTCTTGATCAATCATTCCATATTAATAATCAGGCAGTTCTTTTTAATTATCCTGTTTCATAGTCTCGACTTGAAGTGTTTTTTTACCCTTTCTCTTAGTTTGGTAATACCCATAATATATATGGTGTTACAACTGTTAAATTGCATTTATTCATAAAGATGTGTTAAAATGCACTTATCCTGCGATTTAAGATACTGATATTATATGGAAATACCAAATTATGATTGTAATAAAATTGAAGATACAAAAACAAGATTAAACAATTTCCCAATGAGTATAGATTTTCGTTTTTTAGTAGTCGGTAGTTCAGGGTCGGGGAAGACCAATTGCTGCATGCATTTGATCAAATGGCCCTGTATGTACACAGCAAATGCACACCAAGATACAAGACCTAAGTGAGTTGATGGATGAAATATATGAAAATATAGGGTACAAAGTACTTGAAGTAAAAGATCCTGGTCAGAAAATGAATACGAATGTATACCAAAACGATAACCGTCAAATTTTTGTATTTTTGATGATGTCCTTAACTGTAAAGATAAGGTACAAAAGATAATATGTAACCACTAGATAGACGGACATGTAATGTCCGTAATGTAGTGTAATGTAGTGTAATGTAGTGTAATGTAGTGTAATGTAGTGTAATGTAGTGTAATGTAGTGTAATGTAGTGTAATGTAGTGTAATGTAGTGTAATGTAGTGTAATGTAGTGTAATGTAGTGTAATGTAGTGTAATGTAGTGTAATGTAGTGTAATGTAGTGTAATGTAGTGTAATGTAGTGTAATGTAGTGTAATGTAGTGTAATGTAGTGTAATGTAGTGTAATGTAGTGTAATGTAGTGTAATGTAGTGTAATGTAGTGTAATGTAGTGTAATGTAGTGTAATGTAGTGTAATGTAGTGTAATGTAGTGTAATGTAGTGTAATGTAGTGTAATGTAGTGTAATGTAGTGTAATGTAGTGTAATGTAGTGTAATGTAGTGTAATGTAGTGTAATGTAGTGTAATGTAGTGTAATGTAGTGTAATGTAGTGTAATGTAGTGTAATGTAGTGTAATGTAGTGTAATGTAGTGTAATGTAGTGTAATGTAGTGTAATGTAGTGTAATGTAGTGTAATGTAGTGTAATGTAGTGTAATGTAGTGTAATGTAGTGTAATGTAGTGTAATGTAGTGTAATGTAGTGTAATGTAGTGTAATGTAGTGTAATGTAGTGTAATGTAGTGTAATGTAGTGTAATGTAGTGTAATGTAGTGTAATGTAGTGTAATGTAGTGTAATGTAGTGTAATGTAGTGTAATGTAGTGTAATGTAGTGTAATGTAGTGTAATGTAGTGTAATGTAGTGTAATGTAGTGTAATGTAGTGTAATGTAGTGTAATGTAGTGTAATGTAGTGTAATGTAGTGTAATGTAGTGTAATGTAGTGTAATGTAGTGTAATGTAGTGTAATGTAGTGTAATGTAGTGTAATGTAGTGTAATGTAGTGTAATGTAGTGTAATGTAGTGTAATGTAGTGTAATGTAGTGTAATGTAGTGTAATGTAGTGTAATGTAGTGTAATGTAGTGTAATGTAGTGTAATGTAGTGTAATGTAGTGTAATGTAGTGTAATGTAGTGTAATGTAGTGTAATGTAGTGTAATGTAGTGTAATGTAGTGTAATGTAGTGTAATGTAGTGTAATGTAGTGTAATGTAGTGTAATGTAGTGTAATGTAGTGTAATGTAGTGTAATGTAGTGTAATGTAGTGTAATGTAGTGTAATGTAGTGTAATGTAGTGTAATGTAGTGTAATGTAGTGTAATGTAGTGTAATGTAGTGTAATGTAGTGTAATGTAGTGTAATGTAGTGTAATGTAGTGTAATGTAGTGTAATGTAGTGTAATGTAGTGTAATGTAGTGTAATGTAGTGTAATGTAGTGTAATGTAGTGTAATGTAGTGTAATGTAGTGTAATGTAGTGTAATGTAGTGTAATGTAGTGTAATGTAGTGTAATGTAGTGTAATGTAGTGTAATGTAGTGTAATGTAGTGTAATGTAGTGTAATGTAGTGTAATGTAGTGTAATGTAGTGTAATGTAGTGTAATGTAGTGTAATGTAGTGTAATGTAGTGTAATGTAGTGTAATGTAGTGTAATGTAGTGTAGTGACTGTAGTGTACTGACTGTAGTGTACTGACTGTAGTGTACTGACTGTAGTGTATTGTAGTGTTCTGTAGTGTACTGTAGTGTAGTGTAGTATAGTGTAGTGTACTGTAGTGTACTGTAGTGTACTGTATTGTACTGTAGTGTGGTGTAGTGTAGTGTAGTGTAGTGTGGTGTAGTGTAGTGTAGTGTAGTTTAGTGTAGTGTAATGTAGTGTAATGTAGTGTGATATCAGCGGTATTTACCCCGCCCAGTTCAATGTGCCACAACAAATACGGCAAAATTTTAATTATACGATAATTTTCAATCCAAGATCCCAAGGTCATCGCCAATTTATTGCTAAAGAGAATGGTTTCAACGAAAAAGTATTCAACAAGATCGGTTACCTGATTACATTTTTCAAGATAAAGGAAAGGTTCAAGTGTATAAAAATTTTGGTGAAACAATCTAACTTTATATTATATGGCAACAAGATATTGTGTTGAATGCAAGAAAAAACTTAGTCATTTGAATGTACGTTATGAATGTACTATTACTGCTAAATTGATGCTTGAGTCAGGATGCTCAGTTTGTGGATCAATGAAGAGTACGTTCGAAAGGTGAATGAGTACAGGTCCTGGTTTATTTGATATTCATAAACAGATTTTGAAAGTAACACCAAAAAAGGGCTTTGTAATTCCTGGGCATCGGTTCACAGGGGCTGGTAACCTTCTTAAGGAACAAGATTAATAGGATAGTAATGGTAATATTTTAGAAATTTACCAACAACCGACAGGGAAAACAAAGGCTGTTAGTATGCAACAAGATGTATATTTTAGTATATGTGTAAACTAATAAAGTAAAATGTAAAAACTATGCTGATCGTAAAGTGGTAAAAGCATTAGATACAATTCAATGATCAAAAGACAATGGGGACATACTGTTGCTCGAAACGCTATTGCTGTTAAGGCTAAACTTGGTTCAGTTGTTAATGTAAAGATGTCAAAAACCATGAAATGCCGTCAGATGAAGAAGGAAACTTGCAAGAAAAACTAGCTGATGAATTAGATAAGCCCATAAGGCGTAACTTTATTCGGTTGCGTGTTATTGTGAAAAATATAGATGAAATGTGGTGTTCTGATTTAAACCATGAGAAGATATAAATATCTTCTCATTGTGTTAGATATTTTCAGTAAATTTGGTTGGATTGTTCCATTAAAGGATAAGAAAGGCGGAACTGTAACTGAAGCATTCAAAACAATACGTAAAGAAGCAAGAAACCCAAAGTATTTATGGGTCCACGTGGGAAAGGAAATCTATAATAAACACTTGTTAGAGAAAATGGGATACAGATGTATTCCACTGAGAATGAAGGGAAATGTAGTGTTTGTAAATGGTGGAATCGAACAGACAAAACCAAGAAGTGGAAGCAATTCGCCGTTCAAAGTAACACACAGTACCTTGATATGCTACCCAAACTGGTAAGGGTACAATACCACCAGGCACAGTTTGATAAAAATGGCACTTGTAGAAGCATCCATGAAAAAGAATGAAGAAGCTGTTTACTTCAATCAATACGGTGATATGGAAACAGTAAAACAATATCCTAAATTCAATATTAATGACAAGGTTCGAATATCCAAGCATGAAGGGATGGTTTTTTCCAAAGGTTATACTGCAAATTGGAGAGAACAGGTTTATGTAACATCTAAGATCCAATACACTAATCCAATAACTTAACGATTACGAGATTTAAAGATATTTCAACAGCAAAGAGATACAAGAGAGTTTTTATGAACAGTAGCTATCTAAGGCTAAACAAGAGGTATTTAGAATTGATAAAGTCATTCAGAGGGATCAAGAAAAATTAAGAAGGAACAAGCTTTCGTGAAGTGAATTGGATATGATAATCGATTTAACTCTTGAGTACCGATAAAAGACTTTAAGAAAATATAAAAATTTATTTTGAAAAATAAAAATATATAGTATTAGAAATGAAAAAAACACTAGGCAAAATCAATCAATTGGGACAAGAAATAGATGCAAAGACTAATAAAATAGACGAAAAATGTAATGAATGTAAGGAATGTTGTCTACCAGATACAAATTTTCTGATTACAAGAACATTTCTAAACTTTTCAGAAATATGTGTTGAATGTGCATGATCAATAGACAGTTTGGATTGTTATTAATTTGATGATATTAGCTTTAATGATCTTACAAAATTGAATTAGTGATTCAATTACTGAAAATATTTTTTTATTATACTAAATTAAATAATTACATATTCTATACCGTTAGTATAATATATGTTTGTTTGCTTTCATATGCTAACCAAAAATAATTTTCTAATATATACAATATGGTAATTAGAATTATATTAGATTTAAATTAGTTGTACAAAAAATTAAATCTCTGTCAAAAGATAAGTTGCTTGATATTGTTATCCATTTATCAGCACAATTGAATTTACATGTTTTATCTAATCATACGTTCAAACACAAAAAACTACCTGATGATTTACTTAAAGTATTTGAAGATTATTATATTAAGAATTATGGTAGAGAAGACCTAATTTAATGACTATTCCAAAAAAGAGAGACTATGTATAAACTAGTAAAAAGATATAAAAATTATTATTTAGATTCTTTTGATAAGAACGACATCACCACTATTTATTATTTGATATTAATTTATTCAACCATTTAAACACATAATACAAAATAAATTACATAAATTACCAATACAAAATAAATTATATGGATTCTTATATAGCATGACTAAATATGTTAAGATAACTCGACATGGAAGACCTCATTTGTTAACCGTTGAACAGAGGAGATGAAATAAGTGGTTGAAGGTATATTAAGAAAACCTTGGTATTGCAATATTTGTGCTAATAATCAAAAGTTCACTTTAGCTGGAAAATGGTGTCATCTAAAAACCTAAACATATTCAAAACACAAAACATTAATAAAAATCTTTTTTACAATTGAAAGAATCCATATACTGGATTCTTTGAATTTATCCATAATTCAAAAACTATAATAAAGAATTTTTTTCTATAGAATAGTATAAACGATATCAAACCACAATATAGAGATAAATATGAACAAGAAAAATCTTAATAAACTGACTAAATCAGAGCTCATCAATTTGCCTTTGAATCAGGGAAAGCAAATGTAAAAGGAAATCCCAAAATAGGCTGTAAAAATATTTTACACCGTTGGCAATAATAATTAAGTGATTATCTGCACTAATTGAATTGGTTAGGTCTCGAAATAAACGTACGAACTTCAAATATTTTATCTAATAGGTTTTACTGTATTTTCAATGGTTTAATTTTCAAAATATTGTTTCCTTGATGAAAACCGGTTTTTTTCAACTTGTTAATGCTAGGAATAAATAAATTATATCAAAGCTTCCTTCCTATCAAAGTTTCCTTCCTTACTTCCTTACTTCCGTACTTCCTTACTTCTTTCCTTCTTTACTTCCTTACTTACTTACTTCCTTACTTACTTCCTTACTTACTTCCTTACTTACTTCTTTCCTTCCTTCTTCCCTTCCTTCCTTCCTTCCTTACCATCTAGTTTAAAACGTCTTTTCACCAGGTTTCGAGAGTAAGGCTCTTATTTTCATGTCTTCTCAGCTTGATCACACTCCTTTAGAAATCTCGATTTGGAGCTAGCGAAGCACAACTAAATAAAATTTAAATTAATGAGCAAGTGTAAGCGGAGTTTAACAGAAACGTAATCAGACTTCTCTATTCTTTACCAATAAAATTCAATGTGTAGTAAACAGGCAGTTTTCTTGGTGTGTTTTAATCATTTATCCAGTTAATAGTTCTCTACATCTTTAACAATCCACTTCATTTGCCAATGCAATATCAATATGACTGAAAAACCAAGTTAGGTTAAAAATCCTGTCACAAAATTAATGGTCCTATCTACAAGAAACGTGTTAGTAAAAACATAATTAAACAACAGCAAAAATCGAAAGAAATGTCAAAATCAATCGATTAGAATAAAAAAGCATCACATGGTTTTGAATATGAGTATGAATAAAAAACACAAAATAACAAAAAGACAATAAATATATTATTATTTCAGACTTGATGATGATGAGAAAAGAGCTTTTCTTCCTTTTTGGTTTTAACGTCATTTTCCCCGAGAATCTGGGGCTCAGATAGTGCCCTTCACAGGGACTTGGATTTGGCAGTAAGGAATTTCTGGGCCGGACGTCCTTCCTGACACCAATGGCTTTTTCTTTTGTGAAGTTCCAAAGTCGCCCGCTTGAGAAATCGAACCCGGAACTCTTGGTTACTGTGCAGTTGTACTAACCATTAAGCCACGGCTCCTCAATCAAGAAAATGACTATTCAATCTAAATAAAAAGCCGACTGATGTTCTAAAAAACAACCGTATTATGGTCTTCAATAAACTTGAATCAGTAAAAACAACAAAAAAATTTGTCTCTTTAACTTCAGGTGCAATCAGATGACCAATTATGTCTCTAAAAATATAATTTAAAAGAATTGATTCTACAAAGGACTAGACATAGTATGTAAATCACACAATAAATCATCAAACATGAGATAAAATATAAACTAGCAGAGGAACCCCAGCGTTATTCGGGTAAAAAAGTGCAATTTAGTAGGCTAAAAAGGCCCTATCAAGATAATTATAAGGTATTGCTCGATTAGAAATGTGATGGTAGACCATTTCAGTTCAAAGAACTGCAACTACCTTGTCACTTAGGATGTGGTATAGAAATTATAGGCAATTTTAACTTTGGTAATCTTACGAAAGATGTTAGAAATTCAAATAAAAAATTGCTTTGGCAATACATTGGCAAAAAAAAAATTTAAAAAAAATTAGAAAACAAAAAGGAAAGTTCTCCCCGGCGGGGAATAGAACCCCGGTCTCTCGGTCTCCGGGAATACTCATCACTACACTACTGGGTATTCGTACAGTAAAGGAGATTACTTTATATTACATTATGGGTTTTCGGGGGTGCTGAACATTTTTTATTCTATTTAATAACATGGCTCCTAATAAGAGCTTGACAAGCCCTTAAACATTATTTTCTGGGTTGTGTAATACTTAGGAAAACAAATATTATTAAAGAATTATTATAAAATTGTTTGACAAACTTTATCATAAACTTTTACTACAAACTTTACTTATAAAATTTACTTTACGTTTTAAAGTTTTATCTTGCTTGATTCTGTGATTCATATCATTCGTATAAGTAGAGAATCGACTCTATGATTTACTGAAATGGTTTAAGCTGTTAATAGCATAAATCTCTATGTTTAATAATGATTTAAGTACTAAATGATTGCTATGACAAGCCCTTAAACATTAACAATTGTCTGAGATGTACTATTACAGGTATCGATTTCTTTTTCAGGGCAACTTTTTAAGGGATCTATCATAGCGCCACTCAATCTTTCAACCTATTATATATACAAAGACACTATGACTGATACTACATGATATCAATGCAATATATCAACTCAATATGCTTTGGTAGGGTGCAGTAATGCAGTAATTTTATACCCCCATCCCTGTTAAGCATTTAAAACATGGTTTCCAATAACGAACCTCTATTGGAAGCTACCTGAAAATGGACTCAAGATTATCAACCGCCTGGCATATACCAGGGACAATAGATATAAGAACATTGAAGGGCTGACCTTTGATAGAAGGAAAAAGGGAAAATCCTTCGTAAATATGATGAGATCAAAGATAGATTAAGAGAATAACACACTATTTTTAATACACACAAAACAGCTGAGAGGAACTGCCCGAAATTCCAGCAAAACAGGGTCCAATACAATAGCTGACAGATAGAGGTTAACATCCACAAAAAGAAGATGAAGGCTAATAAATCAACAGGATCAGACAAACTAACAATCGGCTTAGTGAAATGCCTAAAGCGGAGTGGAAACATCTAGATGAAATCAATGATTCGAAACAGCTTAACTACAACAACACCAATCTACAAACAAGAAAAAGATACTCTGGATAATAGGAACAACCAGGGAATCGTTACTGAAGTACTACTTGAAGCTAATGGACAGCGACTGAGGTAAGATTGAAAGAGATACTTACCATTAAGAAACACCAATACGGATTCCAGAAGAAAAGTCAACAACTAAACAGTGTTTTACCTCCGACAGTTGCAAAAAAAAATTAGAGCGTACAACAAAGCACTATAAATGGCGTTCTTAGGCCTTAAGAAGGCATATAAAATTTTCCAGAGGGAACTGATATGCTATTGCTTGGGGCTGACAGGAGTCGGAGGAGTACATTATCAATGGCAGATATATGTACGAAAACAGCACCACCAGAGTGAACACCATTTTAGGAAAACCGGAAAACATCAACATTGGAGTTGGCCACCAGGGATCTGTTCTTTTCCCACTTCTCTTTATCATTATTATGGACGCGATATCAGAGCAGATTAAGTCGAAAACACCACAGGTTATTCTGTTTTCTGATAGTCACGTAATATGCGTTGGAGACCGATACATTCAAAGAGAACCATTGACGTGCATAGGAATAGAATGAAGCGTGTAAGACTGAGGCTGAGCAGTATTTACCAGGTAAGTGGTTGTTAGGAGACATGAGAATAAGGAGATACAACTCATACAACCTAGCAACATTGCCTTTTGGGGGTCTTCACCATACAACAGTCATTACCGAAGTTACCAGAGCCCATGGCTGAGTGATCAAAACAAGGACTTAAAAGATATAAATGGATGGCAAAATCACACAGATTTTTACTTCTATTGCCTGGTGTCATCGACTTCCGTTTACTTAAAACCCATACCGGCAGGGCAAAACAAAAATATTGTACCTGGTAATTACGCATGCTATCATAAGAATGTCATACAAGTGTCTATCGCATACATTAAGTGCCAAAAATTTTACAAACCTAAATTTTTGGTTCTCAATTGCTGGTGATTTTGCGATGGAAGTCTTTCTCACGAATGAAAAAGTTTTTAAAAAAGCTACGATAATTAATTTATAGCTTATTACATGAAATTAAGGTGTCACTGTGTTATCAACAGCGAGTTTTGACGCCTACATACATCCGAAATTAATACTTTTTAATCAACAGGCAAACTCATTTCTTTCTTTTCTTTTAAAACAAAGGAGTTAATGACATCCTTCCGCTATTTAAGTGACTGTTAAGTCCTCCAGTGACTTTCGTTGTTCGACTGAGGAAAATCTTCTGGGAATGGCAGTTGTAAGAGCCCTCAGTCTTGCTCTTGTAAATCAACTTAAAAGACATTACAAAATTGAGTTTCTTAGTCAGTGATTCTTTCCTTATCGTTTCCATCTGTCGTTGAAATGTTCATTTCCTTTAAGAACCATGAAAACATCGGTTGGGGCAAATTTTGGAAAGGACTGATCGCCATTAATGATCAATTCACCAGGGCAATAATGCCAACTTACAAAGTGGACAATCCCTTATAAAAAGTTTCCTTTCGAACACTTGATCTATGGATTTAAAGCAGCAACCATTCTTCCAGTCTTATTCATACCTTTATAAAGAGGTATCCATGAGTCACACTGAAATAAGACACGAACAAACCTTAGCAAAATAGGATTCATATTAATGCCCGTTTTTCAGTAGCATAGAAATAACCCTATTCCTTTTCTTCTCCAGCTCCATGGGGAGTGATAATGGTCCCTCGCGGTTTTTTCCGATGGTTTTCTCAGTCTGCCAAGTCATTAGAAATGGATTGGTTGGTTTTGGTATTTGCAAGTTCTCCATCCCGTCCACGGACCTTGTTTTCTAAAAAATGTGGGTAACTGTATCAAGTACAGCAGTAGGACCATGTATTTTATAATACTTGGCGACAATAAGCCATTTTTCTTCTTACACAAACACAATTCAGTGGGAAATGGCCTTTCGAATATACATTCGAATAGTGATAAAGCAATGCACTGTTCTTTCCTGCATATAGATGCAGAAAAGAACAGTGCAAATGAACGTTATTCATCAGACAAAATTAAAGACGATTTCAACAAATTACACATTTTCTACTGGTTTAAACGGCTTGCATGTGTATCCAAGTGGACAAAGACCTTATTAATAATAAAGTATTAACTTTCAAAACGTCCTCAACCATAATTACGATTGCTGTGGCTGGAAAATCCATGTTACCTGGAAAAATATTTTATGTGCAAGTCATATACTTCGGCAAATGGTAAATCAGCGTTTCGAATGTGTCCGCTGAACCAAGGTGGAATAGAAATAATTATAATTACAAGATGGGAAAATCAAAGAGCAACTGAGGATTAAAATTGGAGAAAGTACCGTACCCAAAAACGTACGGTATTCGAACGATTCTACAGAAATCCTAGATATCATTACAGTGACAGCGCGGGAAGTGATACAGAATTAGATGACCCGTTCTAGAAACATTAATTTACACATGAAATGTTTTTACCAATCCTCTGTGTATTTTTTCTTAGAAATCTTTAATATTTTTTTTCACAAAACTGATCTCCAACAAATTAGCGCAAGGACAAAATAAAGTATCGCTTGAATACCGCTGCATGGTAGTGCTCAATTTGAGCAGAAACGTGCAAGGGGTTAATTTGCCATAATCTTCAACGGGTCTTTCTATTTCATTTACTCTTCCCATTTCGGAACCCTCCTTACATCCAAGTTCCCCCGTTACAAAGTTGGTCTTCGAGTGATATTAATCAACTTGTATGGGTCGCTTTCACCTGATTTAACTGTACCTTTACATCAACTGAATAAACCTCGGATCCAGCATCGACCTGCTTTTGTACTTGTTTACATACCAGTCACTAACTTTTATTTTAAAACTTTCTTAAACATCACTCATCGTCAAATCCAAAGGTTGGGAACACGTCATATTTCGTGACACAAAACTCTTTGGGTTTTGCACAAGCTAATTTGGATCTTTCAGTTTTTGTTTGAATATATTGAAAATGCAAAAATGCTCTTGGTCTTCATTTAATCCGAGCTCTTGGGCTTGTGTCTATCTGTTGATAAAAAAGCGATGTGCTCAATGCATTACTCTTGCTTCTTCCAGCAGTCCTTTGTAAAATACATGTCAAATCACGGAATTCCACTCTTTCCGAATAAGCACTCTTCGCGTCTTCTCCTTTGTTTTTCCAGTAAATGTTCCGTCTATTACCGTTTCTCTCTTTTCCAATGATGGGTCCATTTGATACCACTCGAGTCTCCATGGAGGGATTCGAACCAAAAACGTACCTCAGAGGGGTTTAACTAAAGTGACATTAATATGACTGATTAAGTGAATATTATAACAAGTAACAAGAAGATATCCGAAAGAGGTATCCGAATGAGAGCTGTAATGATGATAAAAATTGTTGAAAACGACAAAAAGTATTCGCCAAACTCAATAAACAAACGAGAACAAAAACTATTAAACGGAAGTAGTTTTTAATTCTTTAAACTAAGAACTAACGTTCTGTTTTGAATTGTTCTTCTTACGTCGAGATAAGTTTAAATGAATAAAACCAGCTTTAAGATTTAGTCATTATGACAACTTTGGTAAGAAGAGGTCGGTTTCAAAAAATTCGGTGTCAAGTATTTTTTTTCTCTCTTCAATTACCGAAATGAAACCCAAAAAAACGTACTACTTAATGTGGTATATTGGCGACATTTGTAAGTATGTAACTAAGGATAATATTGAATTGTTTCTTTGCAAACATAATAAAATGCGAGCTGTAAAAAAAGCAAGTCATTTCTTTTTCCATTTGACGAAAAAAGCAGTGAATGACAGGGAGTGCTGCAGAGAAGGTCAAGTTGAAGCAAAACCCAAGAAAGTAAGTTAGCAATAAAAGGTTGTATCTGATAGTTAAGTAAATTGGTGTAAAATAGAGTAAAAGAAAAATGAAAATTTTTTCCCTGAGAACTTTAAACAGTCACATAAGCCATTTTTTTTACAAGGGTTGTTTTACTGACGGGATGAAGGGTCTAAATCGAGGATTACCTCATGACAGCGTTTTCAAAACCTGAAAGGGGAAAATTTGTTATCAAGGAAAGAATTCGTTTCTTCTCCTAACTTAAATATTCTGACCGCCAAAAAGGTCTGGTTTCTCCTTTAATTAAAAAACACACAACAAAAACACGTGCATGAATACTAAAATTGTTGCTGGCAAATAGAACCATACCCACCCGAAAAGGGTTAAACAAGACACACTGGTATTATCGGGAAAAACCACACAAAAGAAAACAAAAAAACCCACTGGTTGACTTTATTATAATAACCCCTTCAAAGGAAAGGTACAGATAATTGGTAACCCGATCAAATTATCTGCAAGGATCACATCTCATTTCTACCCGACTGCTCTACAAGCAAAGGTAATTAACAAAACCTAAACCACGCAACGTAACAAAACAACCGTACCAAGGAAACCAAAATACGGACCTCCCGGACATACTTTGAAAGAATCAGCGTCCTCATTCAGGCTCTTTTATACACAATGATAAAGAATCACCGTCTCCATTCAGGCTCTTTTATACTTTATAATAAAGAATCACGGTCTCCATTCAAGCTCTTTTATACTTTATAATAAAGAATCACGGTCTCCATTCAGGTTCTTTTATACTTTATCATAAAGAATCACGGTCTCCATTCAGGTTCTTTTATACTTTATCATAAAGAATCACGGTCTCCATTCTGGCTCTTTTATACTTTATCATAAAGAATCACGGTCTCCTTTCTTGCTCTTTTATTCTTTTT
>RDPX01000396.1:125570-155222 GCA_003991215.1 Morbakka virulenta
TTTTATACTTTATCATAAAGAATCACTGTCACCATTCAGGCTCTTTTATACTTTATCATAAAGAATCACGGTCTCCATTCAGGCTCTTTTATACTTTATAATAAAGAATCACGGTCTCCATTCAGGTTCTTTTATACTTTATCATAAAGAATCACGGTCTCCATTCAGGTTCTTTTATACTTTATCATAAAGAATCACGGTCTCCATTCAGGCTCTTTTATACTTTATCATAAAGAATCACGGTCTCCATTGAGGCTCTTTTATACTTTATCATAAAGAATCACGGTCACCATTCAGGCTCTTTTATACTTTATAATAAAGAATCACTATCCTCATTCAGGATCTTTTACTGTATAAAACTTAAAAGAACACTGCATTTTTGAACAATAATGTGCATTTTCATACATTAGATTACACAAATACAGATGAATGCCTAAATTACATAACATACCACAAACTAAAGCATATGGTCTTTGGTCAAGTGCATCTAAAATATGTCAAATGCATAAGTACAAGATAACCTCAAGAAAAGCAAATGCAATTCATGTGGCAATCTTAAGACTGTAAGAGTTTCTACTTTACCAATCATCAACACTAGTAATTATACATCCGGTACACACTACTTAACTTTGCAAATCATTTTAATTGATCCACAATAATTTCTAAATTACACTACTCCCTCTTGCTTATCCAGTATAACAGGCAATGCTGCACCAAATATCATAAACAAAACCTACTGGCCTTCTCCGTTACGCACGCACAGAGACCAAACAACATTAACTAAAAACACGAACTTTTGCTACGACGAAAAGACTCTTGCTTGTTTACAACTATTTCTGGCAGTTCTTGTCTTACAAGGTTCCAAGAAAAATAAATTTTCAGAACTTATTCAGTAAACTGGTTTCGCTTTTGTGATTTTCCTTCTTGATTTCCGATCCTCTTAAAGGTGCATTTCTGTCACCAAACAAGTTACAATGCAAACCAAGTTTTTAAAAAATTTTAAATATCAAAAAACAGCAACTAACTTAAAATGTTAAAAGAACAAAATAGCTAACAAGAGATTAACAATTGAGCACAGTTTTAAGAAAACCCCAAAATACACGGTTAGGTGAACTGTAATGCATGTAAAATAAGATATTATCGACTCTATATCAACCATATGAATAGCATTTCGTATCATCTACCTGAGATGTAATTACTCGTCTAAAGTTTCACTGCATCCACACATAGAAGGTAAACAGGAAAGAAAAGTCACAAAAATAAGCCTAGATAGTCCTTAAAACACCCTTTGGTTTACTATTTTCGCCAGCAGCAGCGGGCCTTTTCAATTGTGTTATAACACAGAAGGCCAAATAATGACAAATATTTTCTTGAGTGTAAACATATTTACCATGTAGAAACATGGTCGTACAAAATACTAACTTAACTGCCCTGTCCATAATGACGTCATCTGTGATTAGTGCCTGGTCCAACACTTGAAAACTCTTCTCTCACATCACCTCTGGCTTAAAATCTTTTTAATATCACCAGATGGATATGACGCAATTTGGTATACAATGTGATCTGATCACGTGAACGTTGGCAGCAGCAACAAGATAAGACAAATGAATGTTTACTTCCATAACAATGTACATGTCATTTTGCGTTTAAAATGACGCAAAACAATGTAATTTAAACTATTATGGAAATCAAACCCATGCTACAAAATCCAACTAAACAAGTCAACAAAGTTAAATTAATAACATGAGCTGTTGTACAAAAAAAACATATAAGATTATAAGCGACCAAAAGTCAGTTACTCTTTTTTTAATATAAACTATACATATATTTCTCGGTTTCCACCATGAATCACCGCAAGGGGATCGCAATATTAAGGAGACTCCTACATACTAAACAATTATGACTATGTTAATAACATAAAAAAAACAACAAAGCACTGCTAAGTATTGCTCTCTAACTTTTTTTTAGTGGCACTGCTTCATGGACAAAAATTAGGGCGAAAGATAACGTATGTCTTTACGTTGTCTTGGGTGAAAAGTGAATATTCCAGTTAAAAGCAACTGCAATTAACTTTACACTATTACGTGGAACTTGAAGAAATATGAAGTAACATTCTCTTTATTTCAAAACCAAAGCCACACATTGGAAACAAGTCCCTCACAATTTTGTCTTTACAAACTCAGTTTTAATCCAATCGACAACGAAAATACTCCATAACATATAAACCAGTTGCATCGGCTTAAATTCAGTCTTGTCAGCTCTATTTAAGAAGCCACAACATTTTCTTATGTACGTCCATAAAAGGGAAGCAGTTATTCAACATTGATCCATACTAAAATTGGTTTCACCGTTGTTTGCAATGATCACCAACAACGCCAAAAGGCGCCAATGCATCATAAATGGAAAATATTATGCTTATGGAACTCCTCGAAACCAAACGTTAGAACACCCCTCCCCCAAGTATTACTGAATTCCTTTAACTTGAAAAAATATTGATAGTGCCAAACAACCTAGTTGCTCTTAGTATCGTACCCATTACAAATGGGCTTTTAATAACTATTTAAAGACGTAAACATGCTACCCCAAAATAAAGCTTGTGTGTTGAATTAACAGTAAAATCTGTCTACTGTAGCAATGTCTCACTATCACAGCTCCATTTCCAGGAAAAAATACTACAAATAAGTTGGGTTAACATGAGTTGGGTTGTTTGTACCTTGGGCGAAAGTATACTTGGAGATCAGGCACATTTGATATCCCCGACATAACAAGCAATATATGCCTGGCAATATATAAACATACTTTATTACCCCCTACTATAGCATTGCCTTGAAAACGGTATCCCTGACAACACATTGTATAAAGGACTATTATACCACAGTAAAAGTAAGGCCAAACTAAATGCTACAATCTATTAGGGTAAAAGACAAGTGTGTATGTATATCTTGACACACGTGCATTTTAGTCCCATTTCCTTGAAACCAGTCATTTAGAGGTTCAAGGTATTTAATCCATAAATTTAGTAGGCATGCATCCCAGGCAGAGTGAACTAGTAATGACTCACCTCATTAGCTATTAACATTGACCTTTTAATAACAGTCAGATCCGTTGTACAAAACTGCCAACGGCTTTCTGTCTTTATAGCGTTTTGTTCACTTTTTCATTGGAAGACTTCCGAATAGAGCAGGCACATAGTCTTCCTAAAAACTCTAGGCGACTAAAAGGAAAAATATTTCAAGGCTTTATTAAGTATAGTACCCTATTTCTTGGCGGAGAACTTTTTAATGAAAGCCTTCTTAAAACTTCGCTGTTTCTTGACTTTCTTTGGTGACTTCCCTCCTTCATCGTGACTTCCACCACCTTCTTCGTCTACACCTTCTGATCGTGAGCTGCGGTGACTTCCTGGGCTACCTGGCGATAAATGGGTTTCATCGTGCTCTTCTTCTTCTTCCACATTGCCATTCACTTGAATTTCGGGGCTTGCGGGTCCATTAACAGTAACTTCTTCTCCCTTTTCAACATCTTTCTCTTCTATGACAACAAAATCTTCTTTAACAATTGATGTAATTGGTTTTTTATCTCCATCCACAATTATCTGGGAATCTTCAACGATACTTTCCTCTCCATCGATTACTGTTACAACCTGAAATAAAAAATGAATGTTAAAAGTTCCAATTTTTGTACCAGCAATGTCACTGTAAATGTTATTGCAACAAAGCAAGGCTCTTCTAGCAAAGCAGTAGTTCCCAGCATTTCATATTTCAACACGTAAGTTATTAGCAGTGATTCGTCGGAATGATCCTCGTTAAAAATTTGTGCCATCAATGGCAAATGCCGTAATGTTTTGAATACCTGCCCTTTGCAGGATTACTTGAACGCATAGTGCTAAGTATTTTCAAAATGACTCTCAGGCGTCCAGGATATTATCGAAATAAAACCCTTTTCCCCCTAAAGATCTGCTGGCTATCTGCTTATGATGTTTCCATTCGATAACTACAGTTCAAATATGTAACAGTAAACATACATCAAAAAGCTTTTTTCTGTTGTAAGTTTTCATGATCTTCACAAAAAGTTCATTATTACCCTTTAATTCAGGCCTTAATGCGCTAAACAGTGTTTAACCCTAAAATCAGACGTTATGATTCTACGCAGCCAGCAATATCCATTTCCTATGTACCGTAAATGACAATGACCATTAACTCTTATTAGATCTGTACAAAAGTGGAAAATGTGTGCACCGAAGTGGATTCAAACCAGTGCCTATGACTATCACGGCCACATGCTCTACCACGCGAGTTATCGGTATTCATGCTTCACTACATCATTTTTCTAACCACATCTTTCACTTTTATATTTTATTTAGATTACATTACATCATATTCTCTATTTGGTCCCTCGTCAATTCGGCAGTTCCAAATGGCAAACATGCTAATACTAAACTGCACCGTGCAGCCCCGTATCTCCTCCGTGTCTCTTTTACTTAAAGAATAAATTTAATTGCTTGTCTTCCATCTATTTTTACAATTTCAAACTCGCAAACATAAGAATGATTGGGGAATACAGGATAATGTTCAGTGTCGAGATTTTAATTTAAATCCTAACAGCCGTTTACAGACAAAGTAAAAAATGTCTATCTTTTTATCAGAGTTGTAACGGCCATTAATATTCACATTTACTTTGAAAAAAGTAAGGTCATTACATACCTTTTTCGTAACCACCGTTGTTACTGTGTTGCCTTGCTGAACAACTTCGGTTGTTGTCTTTTTGGTCGTGTACTCCTCCTGTGACAGTTGCTTATCGTCTACGTTCGTCAGAATCTCTGATGGTAGTGGTCGTTCCTTAAAAGGTAAAAAGTAATTAATCACGAATACCCCGAAGTCAGCTTTGTTGACTTGTGACCAATACTGCAAATTACATTAACATGCAAAGTACATGGGATTGATAGATCTGTAAGCCTCGAAATAATGATTTAAAACATATGTTTACAAACTGTGTTTAATCTTAAATATACACACCGTTATACCGTATTTCTGGTGCAGCTAGAAAAGCTCACAGAATTAACATTAAACAAAATTACAGCTATTTTAATTGACAAAGGCCCTCGGCTACAAAATACTAATGATGCCACCTAGCAGGAAGAAGTTAAAGACAAAACTAAGAGAGTGCAAGATACTCTCCTGATTAAACTGTAAAAATCGGATAAAGGGTAAGGATAATACTATTGTTGTTAACTAGACGAAGTAGCAAATACCAGTAGCTACTGGCCTGCGCAAAATCAAATATTTGACCGGTTAATTGAAGAAAATGAAGCTACCAGGTACTAAAGTTAAAACTTTCACTTGCGTTAAAAGCCTGTAACTTACAATCCTGTGTTTTTCGTGAATAGTATCTACAAAACACAAATAAACGCACTGTATGCTATCAACGAAAAGTCTATTATTAACAAGTGGGTACTAAAACTGATCTTTTAAACACCTCTCACTGAATCTTTGCTAAAAGAGTCATCGCTTGATTTTTTGACACTTCTTGCTAGATTTTTAAAAAGTTAAGTTTTTTTTGACATTCGTTACAGAATTTTCGGCAAAAGCATTGTGTCTTGGAACTTAACGTCCATTTGGCTCCAACAAGAAGAGCAATTTTACTTAATTAAAAAACAACAACAAATTTTAGTTCACCTATATTTCGTCGGTAATTTTTCTTTCACAATATTAGGTCTCCTCATGGTACACATCTACTGCTGCCAGCACAATCCCAAAGTATGAGTTTTTTTCAACGTTTAATCATGACAAAATGTGCAATTACAGTAATTTTTGGTTAATACAAAACTGATAATGTTCAACAGATCAAAACCTCATAAAATAAAGACCAGGTCATATTACGCCCTAATCGTTCCAATCGCAATTTATGCGTGTGAAACCTGGACTCTAAGAAAAGAACAAATGCAGAATCTCCTTGTTTTTGAAAACAATTGTTTAAGTTCAATGCTTGGTAAGACATTACAGGATAAAATTAAAGTTGAGACAATTAGAAGAGCTTGGTGTTGACAGAAACATTATTGAACTCATACGAAAACGAAGAATGACCTGGTTTCGTCATGTTGCAAGGAGAGGAGAGGACAGTTATGTATACCGTGCATACAAAGATGAATTTCCTGGCAGACGACCACGAGGAAGACCACCGAAGAAATGGATTGACCGTTACGTGACGATACAGGACTACGTCCTTTGACACGCCAAGAGACAGGGATGGTTGGAGGAAGTTTGTGACGAAGAAGTGTGTAATATCTCATTGGGATTACGCAAATTAGTCAAGTCAAGTCAAGATAATGTTCATGGCTCATCTTTAACAACATGGAGGCTCCATAAATCCACCAGTACTGAAGGTCAAGGCCAAAAGATAAAAAACTAACAAGTAACCGACACGATAACCACTTTGGGTATTGCTGAAGCTCAAAGGTTTTTATATATCTGGTATGTCTAACGTGAACGGTAATGTGATATTCGCTGAAGTAACTTGAATTTTTTGTTTTCTGCATAAAATATGTTATCCAGACACCTATTCCGGTAACGAAAATGATGCATAACTAGCAGAGAAGAAAACTACCAAAATAGCAGGTATTTCAGGACACTTTTATCCTCACTTACACGTGTTTCCTTTTGGTATCTCGTTCCAAGAACGGGGCTGTTAAGCCACTTGATCCTATTTCTGTAAGTATTAGCTCTCCCCATCGAGTGTGCCCTCCGTATTGGGCTTCCTTTTTCCAATTCGTAATACAAATCTGTTGTTCCTTTTGGCTGATTGTATGCCGTTGATGACGGTGGGACCTGGCTAACATTCATCTTTTCGGGTTTGCCGGCAATAAAGAGGTCAGGTTTTTTATATGGATAGCCAGTGTTATATCCCTAAAAAATAATCGGAAATAAAATTAATTACAGGAAATCAACAAAATACAACTAAGAAACCAATCTCTCCATGATAACTGGCGCTACTATCTACGGCCATTTCAAGTACTTGGCCCTAACGCTGATTCTTCGATTACTAAAATAAGAAACATCGGGGTGACCTTTCATTATACACATTTTTTCAGTAATCAATTCTTCCAATATTTTATGGACGTTATGAAGTACACAACAAAATTTTGGTTATGGTGTTCTGTCTGATTACACAGTTATTCCTTGTTTCTTTCATGAGCACGAAGAATCAACATTTTTCTTTCTTGCAATGAAAAATTCAATTAGCTTGGTACTGCAGCAGGAAATAAAGTTGCTAAACTTACAGTTTCTTTGCTATAATTTCAAACAAAGAAAAAATCACGTCATACCTCAGTAAAATATATAAGTAAAACGTATTCTCTGTGCATTTTGGAAACAAAGTGGATCTTCCGAAACAAGCAAATAAGAAAATCTTGTTGTACATATTTTATTTCGTTGTGAGACAGTACAGAGTCTTCAGAACTGCTGTGACGTTAACTGAAACAACAAAACTTGCAATATATAATTTTGCACCTGAATGAAATGTAGCTGGAGGTGTTATTTTCTGCCTTCACATTTTCTGTGGCAAAATAAAACAAATCTTTACGTACAACACTTTTCTGTGAGTATTTTTTTCAAACAATAAGAAACATGCCTGTTCAAACTTTATGACATGCGGCAATGTTTTCGCGAATTCCCGCGGACCAGAATTTGTCGATCTGGGGCCACATGAAATTCGAGAGACAGGATAAAAGTAAATTCTATTTTATGCAAAAGAATTAGATTCAACTGAAACTTAATAGCATTTCAACGAAAAAAACCTCAAACTAAATAAATGCTTGAAAATTCTGAACTTTATGGACTCAGAGGAAGCCATAGATGTAAGAGCTTTATCAAGTCATGAGTCGTTAGCTTTTTCTGCACAGAAAAAGCTTACGACTCATGACATGATAAAGCTCTTACATCTATAAATAAATACTTTTCTTCTCATGCCTTTCATTTTACCTAAATGACAAAACAAAGATGATGTTGAATGAAAATAGTGCTACAAATGCGTCAAGTGGCCAAGCCAAACAAAATTATGGTGCAATGAACAATGGTGGTGCTTGGCTCTGTCAAGTCGACTTTTAAATTCTAATATTTCAGTACAAAACATATTTTTGGCATCCATTACGAACGAGTATTAACCTACTTACTTGCGCATCCATCCACCGCATGAAAGCCTCAAATTCAATTTGACCAATCCCCCATTCCTTGGTCTTCATTTCGGATCTCTCTCTTGTGGACTGGTGTACACGTGCAGCAGTCTCTTCATCTATCATGTGCATGTTACTGATACCAGCTGCCATTGCTTGCACCTTCAGGAATCAACATTTCAAAAAAACAAGTAATTACAAAACGGTATGAAAATGATGGTAACAGGTTGCATCTCCTCGGGTTTCAATAAAACGAGCCTACGAAAGGATAATCTAGATCTTTCTTTTCTCAAAACATTGACTGTGTGTATTGAAATCCTACATATTTCAACCCAATATAAAAGTTAGATACAGCCGCACATATCTTTGCACTGCTACACACCTTTATACTTATCTCAAATTTAAGGAATACTACATAACTCTCCACGCCTGTGGTCAAAAGACCTACTTAAAATATTTTATTTTCAGAGTATTTTAATCGTTACTTAAAATTTTAATAATTATATTGGTCAGCAGCTTGTAAATTTCAAACGTAAAGCTTTGTATGTAGCAAAGGCAATGGTCATCCTTGACGCAAAGAATTGTGAAAGTACTTAGAAAAGTTATCTGAAGCATTCATTCCCACTAAAGTCCTTGACATATTGAAAAATTCCATTTTATTGTGATGATCGAATTTTCACTAAAATTTTCAGTTGTTTCAATTAATTTCAAGAAATGATCATCGAAAGCATCTTCTGTACTGAAGCAGAGATTCATTTTGTTTGCAATACCTCGCAGCAGAGAACAGATCGATTAGACCAACTTCGTAGTAAGTCAACAAAGGAGTCTACCAATCTCTCATGCTGCGAGCTTTCACCAGAAACAAACTCATACCACTAGCAGTACGAGTGCTTCCGCACTTTTTGCTTTCCAAATAATCTCTACGCTTTTTTAACTGGTGAAAGACAGCGATATTTAACCTGATCCGTATTTCTTAACAGTATATTTTAAGGCCCGATTGTCTGCCATCAGTGAAACACATTGTTATGGTAGCTGGGTTAGGAAAATGTGAAGCAGAACCAGTAGGGGTCCAAATTGCCTCCCACAATGATAATCGAGTATCGGGCTGTCAGGACGATCGATTAATTGATTATAATTGATTATACAAAGCTTCGAAATGACCGATATAAGAGATCGTTTCCTGGAGTTGCCTTAAGATGCACCGCTATGCTGTTTAACATGTAGCGTCTGCACTGGGTAGGATCTGGTGCAACACAGTATAATTACAGCGATCGCTATGCGCATGCGAGCCAAGCGAGAATGTGATTTCCCGCGAGATTTGAAAAGCAAGATGGCGCGGACAGCATTTTCCTGGTTGAGGAAGGTAAGAAAATGCGTGTTTTCACCAATTTCTACGCGAAAGTTCGCGGCAAATTCATGGTTTCTCATAAAAATAATTGATAGGGATTACAATTGCATGATCGATTATTCATTTCCTGGCATGGAATCGATCAGTCCGATCGCTGGGCGCCTAATGACCTGGTCTGCAAAATCGCAGTTATTGAGGACTTTCGAAACAAGAAAGAATATTACGGTAGTAAAGATATCCCTACAATTCTCAAAGATAGCTTCATACTTCTACATGCTGATCATCTGTATGTACTCTTTCACATGCCAAAAACTTTTGGCCAGATAAAATAACTCAGTATCTTGTTAAACTACAAAAAAACTTCCTCATGACAACATTTTCACACACAATGATGAGTTTTTACGAAACCAGGAGTAAACAAAAAGTAACTAAAAGTTATGTTTTCAATATTTTGTCTGAGACCTTTTTCTGACATTTCACGATCATCTCCTCCAGAAATTCAGATCTTGATGTAAATGAAAAAGAAAAAGTTGTAATACGTAAAAGTGCGGAATTTCTGCTTTTTGTAATTTCTTAGATGGCTGTTTCCTCAAAAAATGTCATGTTTGGTGTTGAAAAGTATTTGAAGCCATTGCATGACTGCATGAATGTAACTGTATTTCTGAGCGTGTTAGGGTTTTGTTTGCATTCCTTTCGCCATCACAATGCCATAAAAATGTGAAGCATGACAATTACATGGCCGAGATATCTTTTAAACTACATAAAGATAAATGAGGCTCATTTTGGTTCTGTTAAGGGCAATGTGAACGAAGAACTTAAAATAAAGAGAATATTTTATCTGTCAAAAAAACTAATTTTGGAGAAACTAATTTTTCCTGGTGCCAGCAATCAAAGGTTTTAAAAACGTTTTAAAACAGTATTCAAAGATCGTGGAAGTTATCCGGCGTTCTGACGGCGTAGATCAATTTTCATTGCCATTGAAAAGCATACTATATATGGGGAATCTAGAATACAGTTGCTAACAACAAAACCGCGTATCATAACAGATGTCGATCTCAATATTACGATCTCCACTATAAAAGCGCTGTCAAGATACCAAAGAACACAGTGGTTGCATAAAATAGCCAAGAATTGTCTGGAACCTACTGAACCACAGGTGTTTCCAATGAACCACGTGGACTATGCTTGGTGGCTGTCGAATTTCATTGATGACCTCACGCTTTTACCGGTTAAATAACCAAACATCTACGAGGAATTACACAGTGGAACTTTTACAGTTAGCTAAACCAGACAGCCATGTTCAAACACTGTAATCGGCCAAGGACACAAGCTAAATAATAAACTGGTTAAAACTGATGATGATGCCGATTGTCATTTCATTAAGCGATAATACAGCTCTGATGACGTAGGTAAGTGTCTGGTCACCAATTAACAGCATGGGTGAGGGCTTGTAGAAGTGAAAGGTGAAAGATGAAGCACTAAATTTCACAAAGACAGTAACGCTTGTGGCAAAAAGTTCTTACAGAAGGATCACGCGTTCGATGACGTAATGTATACGTCAACGCGAAAACGAGGCCCGTAACAGCTAGTTCTCAGCAATATGTCTTCCACTTAAATCATTGGTGAGGTGGACCTTGCAAAATCAAGTGAAATATTGCAAAGCATGTATCGATTTTTCCTTAAAAACATTGAATAAGAGATTGAAATTCTGGTGTAACACGAAGTTTAATGTTTTAGCAACGTGGATTGGAGAAAAGCCTAGAATTCTTTCAAGTACTTATTGTAAACATGTGACGGCTCTACTGCTTGAAATAACAGACTACAACATTAAAAAGTTAAACTTTGTTTCAGCACAGGTAGCACGTATCAGCCAATCGAGAGTACCATCAACATTATCCCACAAGTGTTCATAGTTCGTGATGTGATCTGTTGTACAAAAATTAAAATCGTCTTCAGGGGTCAGTTGTACACTTTTCGATCCATCTCTTGACAAAATGTCCTCTCAGGATTTTAAAACTCTAGTAAAAATACTGCAAGAACATTTTAAGGATAAAAAAAATATTAGAGGATTCGTATCTAGCATGGCAACAATTTCTTAAGATACACAGTCGGTTTCAAGTAACTGTGGAAACTCTTTACTAGCAATGTGTTCAAGTGTATGTCTGTTTAAACGAGTCCGGTGTAGTATCTTACACTTGTTTGTTGACCATATAGGTATGGATCCTAATGCAAAACACAAAAGATTCGTCAAGTTATTATATAACTTTATACTGTGGATTTAGGGATTCTAAAAGGCTAAGAACAATGTGTTTCTTCAAATCCATTTCACTGCCAATATAAAAATAGCAATAACTGATCTTTACCACGTATTTTGGTTTCAACCTAGGGTTTATATCCTGGGCATAACTAAAATATAAACCTCTTATTGTATTTTCACAGTATTCTATATTCTTGCAATAATTCACAGGATTACGCTATGTGTACAGAGTTATGAAAACGTCAGGATATAAGCCAGTGGAAGATTTGAATGCTTTAGGGTTCTTTCATATACTTTCATAGTCATAATACGTCTCTTCCGATTTCATTTTTTTAATTCATCTTGCAAATACTCAACTGTTGCGCTTTTCTCTTGTAAATGTTTATTTAATATTTTAATTTTTTAATGTCTTGGGCTCCCTGCGAAAAATTTCCCAGCTGTTCGTTAAGCTGATTACTCTCACAACCCTGTTTCGTTGGTTACAGGGACGTTCCGATTTCGGTAGTAAGGTAATCATCACTTGTGGTTAACCCATAATCATATCCTTGAATATAAATTCTAGGAATAAACAAATTTTTTTCCGACACTTTTTCTATATGAAAAAATAGGGAAGGAACAGAAACGAGATTTAATTTTTTGGGGCACAACCAAAAATAACTTGATTTGTTTCCAGTGGAAAATGAAATTTACACGCGAGCTGGTTTTATAACAAAACTATCTTTTCCTCGTTTCCTTCTAAAGCGTGATACAAATATGTTCTGCAGTTTTCATCTCAAAGGACTTTGTAAAAAACGGGAAAAAATTAACACCCGTGTTTAATTCTTCGTCATCTTGCCGTTTATACTGTGCACATGTATATGCCGGGGTGCAATATGTTTCAAACAGCACCGCTTAACGATTTATTCGATTTTATTTTCACAGTCAAGTATTTGAACTGTTTGGGTTGCTGCCTATACTGTACCTTATGTATTTTTGATTAAATTTTTTTAAATATATGTTCAAAATGCTTGTAATATGTCGCCTTCTTTTAAGCGAGAACATCATACCTGATTTGTTTTTTAAAGTTCTTCGAACATGTTTAAAAATATATATTGGACCTAGTATTTAATATATGGTGCGTACTTTAACCATCTGTCTTGTTTATCACTCTTGTTTACATTGGAACATCCAAAGAACAATATCAAAAGCTCAAACTTTGCACTTATTTCATTAAGTGTTTACGTTTTTTCTGCACACGCCGTATTTCCTCATCCCTTGCCAGCCTCGTTTCCATACCAAACACAACAATACGTCATAGAACTCTACTTGCGAAATGATAGGGAAAAGCAAGCTTGTGCTGTTTTGCGAAAAGAACAAAGTCTGTTCCTCAACGGGTAAGGTAAAGGAAACCTGGTTGAAGCGAGATTAAAACCTATATGTTTTATTGTTTGTGGCATGCCAATTGTGAGATTGTAACCTGACAACTCTTCGCGCATGAAAACCACAACTTCTAATTCACTGAGAAGATAAAAACAAAATGATTCGGTAGGAAAATAGTCATAGTTACAAAGAGAGTGTCATAGTTTTGTCAGTAGCAGTCAGTGAAAACACATTACCACGTGTTGTAACAAAGAGGTGGACTCAAAGGTGTTCTTACATGTCAAGCATCTCTCAGCAACAGGTCACCAAGAGGTTTTGATTAAAACAGTTGATACAGATGTGGTGGCCATCCCAATTGGGTTTTTTCATTAGCTTGGATTAAAAGAACTATTGATTCAGTTTAGCAATGGTGTACACTTAAACTGGCTTCGAACCATAACTACGCCTTGGATCTCAGAAGAAATGTTTGCCCGGCTCTGCCTAATATGGTTTACATTCACCGTGTGCGATATAGTATCTGCGTTTTTGGAAGGAGTAAACGAATAGCAAGGAAAACATTAAAATCTTATTCTGCTGCTTTATACACTTTCATAGGCAGGTATGCGTCACCAACGCTTTCCAGCAGGGCACATCATTATGTGCCCTGCTTCAAAGCGTTGGCGATCATGGTCCTCCAGTTCACTCTCTCAGCAGTTGCTTGGATGGTCTCGTTGTCGGTTTTCTTTCCAATCCAGGCTGTCAAGTTAGATTTTTCATTCGCTGCCTTCCACGAGCTCTCTTTCCTTCGATCATTCCTGATGTCACCAAACTCTCCAGACAGTCCCTTCTCATTACATGTCCAAAAGTTCTGCCTTTCTTTTCTCTACCTTGTTTATAATATTTCTTCTGTGTTCAGCCATTTGCAACACGTCTTCATTCGTCTTTATATTCGTCCAAGGTATCTTCATCATTCTTCTCAGGAACTACATTTCTGTTGCCTCCAATCTTCCCCTCATGTTCTTGTCCATTGTCCAACATTCACACCCATTCATCAGGATCGGTTCAATGTAGCATCCCAACAATCTTTTCTTCAGGGCCATGGAAATCTTTTGGTCTTTAATGTTATTCATTTGTTTGAATGCTGTCTTTCCTTGTCCAATCCTCTTTCTGATTTTTTCTTTGCATCTACCATCCGATGTAATTGTAGTGCCCAGATATTTGTAATTGTGGACTTGTTTGAGTTTTGTTCCTTTAACATATATATTAACATCTGGGATTTTCCTCTTCCTGATTACCACCATCACTTCGGTCTTTCTTTCATTTAGGGATAATACCATCTTTTCGCTTTCTGTAACAATCACATCAACCAGTTTTTGTAAGTCTTCTTCCTTTCCAGCAATCAGTGCGGTGTCATCTGCATATCTAATGTTGTTAATCAATGTTCCATGTAAATTCATGCCAGACATTTCCATTATATTCCTCATTATGATTTCACTGTATAAGGAAAACAAGTCTGGGGAAAGTACGCATCCCCGTCTTACTCCTCTTTTTATATCTTTATATTAACTCTGGTGAAGGTTAGGATAACTTGGAAGTCAATTTCAAGAAATTGTCCAACACATGCTAGCATGTAAAACGGACGTTAAACCGAATATATGATGATGATGATTATGATGATGATGATGAACTCAATTCGTTTTCAATCTTGATCGCAGCTTTCTCCTTCCAGTATATGGTTTGAATTATTCTTAGGTCTTGTTTATCAACGTCTAGTTTTTGTAACATTTCCATTAGGTTTGAGTGCCTCACTCGGTCAAATGCTTTTGTGCAATCAATAAAACATATGAATACGCCTTTCTGTTTTTCTAGACTTCTTTCAACTAAATTTCTTAACACGTATATAGCATTTGTTGTTCCTTTGCCTTCCACAAAGCCAAACTGTCCTCTTGAAATTTCTGGTTTGATCTTATTCCTTATTCGAGCCAGAACAATTCTGAGGAGTAGTTTCGTTACATGACTCATGAGACTAATTGTTCCAGATTGAGCACATTCCAAAACTGCCGGTTTCTTTGGTAATGTGATGAATATCGAGTTTCTTAACTCATCTGGTAATTCACCCTTGTCGTAGAATTCATTCAGTAATTTAGTAAGGGTTGTAATGCATATATCTTCTAGTGCTTTTATCATTTCTATAGCAATAGCATCCGGTCAAGTAGCTTTCCCTTCTTTCATTTTCTTCATTGCACGTCTCGTTTCATCCTTGAGTATAGGTAGCTTTTCTTCATCACGGACATCTATTTCTATCTGTTTCGGCCTATTATCATCATATAGCTCCCCAATATACTCCGACCATCTTTCCAAGATTTTGTCTTCATCCATAATAATCTTCCCTTCCTTTGATTTAATGCTTCCTGTGTTGATTCGTCTCTCTTTATTGCTGAGTTGTGACACTATTTTGTACATCAGTTCTGGACATAAAAACCTCGCTCGTTCAATGCTGACATTCTCCATCCAGCCATTTCTGTTTTGGTTGTTTGCATTTCATCATGATTTCATTATTCAGATTATCGTATATTTCTTTATTATGCTTATTTTTCCTTCGTTTATCCATCATGTCAAGGATTTCACCTCNGGCCTATTATCATCATATAGCTCCCCAATATACTCCGACCATCTTTCCAAGATTTTGTCTTCATCCATAATAATCTTCCCTTCCTTTGATTTAATGCTTCCTGTGTTGATTCGTCTCTCTTTATTGCTGAGTTGTGACACTATTTTGTACATCAGTTCTGGACATAAAAACCTCGCTCGTTCAATGCTGACATTCTCCATCCAGCCATTTCTGTTTTGGTTGTTTGCATTTCATCATGATTTCATTATTCAGATTATCGTATATTTCTTTATTATGCTTATTTTTCCTTCGTTTATCCATCATGTCAAGGATTTCACCTCTCATCCACGTTTGTTATTTATTGTAGTTTTCACAGAACTTAGTAACTTAAAAGGAATTCTACAATGTTGTATTAAACGAAGATTAAGAAATAAAGTTCCGTCGTACTCAACACGTGTGTGTTATCCTGTGGCGCGCTACAACTAGTGGGACGAGCAACGAGATGCTGTCACCAAACTTCGGGGCCAACAGAGCTTTCAGCTGTCTGTTTAAAAAAGGTTTCTTTTGTAGTCTGTTGGATTTTATGTAACTCAGAGTGATCCCTTTTCTGTTTAGTTTGATCTGGTATGAATCCCCAAGTAACACTTTAGAATTCGAACCAGAAGAGTGGGGCTGGATAATGATAGAAGAAATTATTTTCCCGATATTGATGACGATCCCAGAAAAAACTGCCAGGTTATGTCGGAAATTAACAAAATTTAACTGTTATGGTGACAGTACCAGACAATGCGAATGCAAAAGGCACCATCTCTGAAATCCAAAAGTATACCAAGTGTTGCGACAATTGTTATAATTTAAATACCTATTTTACTTTACTTTTGTCTCGTTTGGTTTAAAGCTACGTTTTCTAGATTTCTGTGCTTTTTTAGACCTTGACAAATTCTATTAGTGAGAATTACCCCCATCCCTCAATTTGCCCAGCTTTACCTCTCGATATTAAAATATTGAACCCCCGTAATCACTCAAGAAGAGCACTTTCACAAGATGGCTCGTTAATAAAATTTGATCTATCCTCAGAGAGATTTACAACTGTGTACAACAGAACACCATTTCAATAAAGATACTTTTTCTTAAGTTCAGGAAGGGGGGGGGGAGGTTAGTTTTGAAATATAAAATCGATATTTTTGGCAGTAATATTTCCTGGATCAGCCAAAAATATTACCTTATTTCCACCAGTAGGTAAGACTACTTTTTAAACTAAATTTTCAAACAAAAAAATATGTATGTGCATCCAATTCCTGTGTTCTTTTTTTCCATGGCCGCCCTCTTGCTTGTGAAGTATTAACCCCCCCTTATCTTATGAACGTCACATTTTCAGCACTGTTTGATCAGCATAACAGGAGCTTTACACACACACACATATCACATATATATATATATATATATGACTCCCTCGACCTCGGGATGAATAGTACGAAATTTCTCAGCCAGTCGATGCAAGTTGGCTGTATGTTGGAAACTACCTGTTGCAATTGTGTGTGTGTGTGTGTGTGTGTGTGTGTGTGTGTGTGTGTGTGTGTGTGTGTGTGTGTGTGTGTGTGTGTGTGTGTGTGTGTGTGTGTGTGTGTGTGTGTGTGTGTGTGTGTGTGTGTGTGTGTGTGTGTGTGTGTGTGTGTGTGTGTGTGTGTGTGTGTGTGTGTGTGTGTGTGTGTGTGTGTGTGTGTGTGTGTGTGTGTGTGTGTGTGTGTGTGTGTGTGTGTGTGTGTGTGTGTGTGTGTGTGTGTGTGTGTGTGTGTGTGTGTGTGTGTGTGTGTGTGTGTGTGTGTGTGTGTGTGTGTGTGTGTGTGTGTGTGTGTGTGTGTGTGTGTGTGTGTGTGTGTGTGTGTGTGTGTGTGTGTGTGTGTGTGTGTGTGTGTGTGTGTGTGTGTGTGTGTGTGTGTGTGTGTGNATCGGAATCGGCGGTTGGCGGATGCTCATGTATGTGTTGTGTTTTTTAGTCTGCTGGTTGGTTTTGGGTGGGTGGGGTGGGGGGGTGTGTGTGGGTGTGTGTGTGTGTGTGTGTGTGTGTGTGTGTGTGCTGGTAGATACTGTGAGCTTTGTAGTTGAGCGATGTTGAGTAAGTTGACTTTTTTTTGTCACACTTGACAGGGTCATTGCAAATAGAGCAGTGAAGAATCTTTCCGTCTGTAATGAACTCCCTTTTAAACTCCTTTACCATCCGATGTAAAAGAGAAAACTGTGACTCCTTAGGTGGTATTACGTGAGTACACGTTTAATAATTGAGAAATGTTGCGCGTCTAGACTACGATTGACTTGGTCAAATGAATGGTTAAAATACGTACTGTAGTCTCCCTTTCGTTTTGGCTCATTAGCCTCGAACAAGATATCAATGATTCAAGTTACCGTTAGTAGAAAGGAATCATTCAGTACTAATAAAAAATGTTGGTCATGCAAAACAGCGAATGACTCATCTCCGTTTACGGTTATCCCATTCCTATCGTAATGTATTCTCCTACACATTGTTCATGCCTGAGAAAGGGAAGCGTTGAGCAGACTGTATTGGCCTATAACATATCGGTGTATCATTTTCAAACGTGTGTTACTGCACTTGTAGCCTATTATCACACAAGCCTTGAGAGTAAATATTGAATACCATTAGATGTAATTACATTTTGGTACAAAAATAATCCTGGTTTTCCAGATCCTTCACATTTATGGCACATTGGGTGAAACTGTGTGGGTTGTAGCTCAATAGTTAGCTTGTGGATGTTATTGTTCCAGTCGGTTGGGTGTGATACGACATACGAGTATCTACAGGGTCTCGCAATATGCTTCGCGATAGACAGTGAACGAATTCAATGAAGTACACTTCTATTTGTACCCTGTGGATCAGCTCCAAGAATGTTATTTCTAAATTCTCGTTTAGTAGAAATATAAGAATATTCTATAAAAACTAAATAAGTTCAAATAACATTCGCGAACGTTCTTGTAAACTAAAAATATGCACATGATTATTCTCGAATATTCGAACCAGGAAAACTGATAAGTGTTCACGTGAATATTCTAGTCCATAACAATATTTATATCCGGGGTCTAGTCATTAGAATTATACGGGTAAACACCCCCCCTATAGCCTTGTAGAACTTACTGCCCTGTATGAATGGATTGGCATGACAAAATACCTGGAAATCGTGAGGTCAAACAAAGTTGTTGCATTTATTAAAACAGCTTTCATTTATAACAGATAAGCAATTAATGTAGAAATTTTTGTTATTTTCGTAAAATTCACTATCACCAGAAATTACTAAAAACAGAAAACGTAATGAACAATAGAACAGCAATGAAAAAATTCCCCGCCTGCAAGTTACTTTTAAAATGGAATATTCGACTATACCGTCGTATTATGAGGTAAGTCTTTGAACGCAGGAAAAATGTGCAAGACAGACGGAGTAGCATAAAATAGAAAAAAATAACACTGACTAATGAATACACTAAAAAAGATAGATACACTAGAAAGGACAGCTACACATAAGAGTAGCTGTCCTTTCATTTTTTATCACGAATCAAGGCGAGTTCATAAAAAAAATATTTTCAGTGAAACCTCCACTCAGCTACTTAGTGTTAATCAAGTTTCCTATTTATCTACCTTCCACAGACTTAAGTATTCAGTAGCTACAAGGCTAAAAAAGGATAGTCATTATGAAGCAAAATGGTAAAAAAAATGACTGGAGTACAAATTACTTCTGAATTTGTTATAACATAACGAAAATCAAATTTGAAAATATGTACGGCAAGAAAATAATAAAAAGTTTAACTTGTGGTAGGAAAACTTACGTGACTAACACTCAAAAGCATATCACGTTTTTGAAGCTACATTTATTGCAAATAATGTTTCTGTGGCTAAGTTAAGCCTCATTAATGTATACAGGCCGGAGGTTTCAGAATGTTAATAAGAATACTAAACACAAGTTCTTCACAAAACGCTGTAGTGACCACAAGCTAAGCTATATTCTATGTAAACAGAACCCATGATATACACATGCAAACTTTGTTGGTGTAGAATTCATACATCGCAATCTCTCCTGTCCACCCTAACCATGCAAGTCTGCGAACATAAAAATACTTGTCGATTTAGAAACTTTATCAAGTCACAAGTCGTAACCTGTTCCGAGCAACGTTTCGAGATACTACTCTCAACGTCAGGGAGAGTACCCCTCGAAATGTAACTCAGAAATGCTTACAATTTATGACAAGCTAAAGCTGCTACAGTCAAGCAATTTTTAGAAAAAAAATATCCGGTTAGGTCGCTACAAATTTAAAAATTAAAAAAATCAAGAGCAATGTCAAAATACTCAATTTAATTAAACTGTATGACGAAACATTTTCTGTTTAAACAATATATTTAATAACTCATGAATTTCTACAAATTTTTATTCACAGATATTCCAACAACTTACCTGGATTCTGCATGCATACATGACGTTGTACAAGTAAAGAAAAGCCTCTTCTATCGTTTCACCAATGCAAACAACACCATGGTTGACTAAGAACATCACCTTCAAATAGGAGTGAAAATATACGTCAAAATCCAAACTCGTGGAAACTCTTACAAGAAAGTACAATTGAATCAATTTCTGAGGAGTTATTTAGTAATAGATCAGCTATAATTTGACTATTGTCTTTTTGTACGGCTGCATTTGCCTTCGAAAGAAGTTCTAGAAAATGCCCCTAAATAAATGCGCCAACGCAAATTTTAATTCGTTGAATTTTCGCTTCATTTTTTTCTTCTTTTGGACCAATGGACGAGATTCATAAAAACTGCAAGATGCCATAAAAGTTGACAAAGGGGGAGAAAGGCTAAGGGAGAGTGTCAAGTGGAGTATTCGATCCGAATGCCATTCGAATTCAAACGCAAGCAGTTCACTAAATGATTAGTAGCGCATGCGTGTTTATCGTTCGTCTGCAAGGGGAAAAGTCCATAAGTAAGTACATTCTTCAAATCAACCGATAACTACTTGAGCCTTATTTAAATGGAGGTACTCCTCGAAATGAGGATGTTCGAGTGCATTCTGTGCTTGAAAACAAAATTATTTGCATTAATCAAAACTTTTCACTTTGGTGCTGTTTTTCTAATGACAAAACATAGCTGTTGTAAACAGGCGACTGCTGTTGCTTCCAAGACAAAATTCCTTTTATTACAGTGCAAAAGAAGAACCATCGTACAAAGAAAAGACAAGGCTTGGATGAGAAAATTCTGTCAAGGAAAGCGATCGAAAGGCGTCAATAATGTATTGCTTAAGGGTTTGAAGCCAATTGATTATTTCTGTTTCTTTACGCCTGTGTAGTATACGACCGGAGGAATTGCTATCATGGGCTGCGTAAAATATTCTGAAACAAATCTAAATCTGTAATACAATGCGGCCTAGTAAACGACTGTAAATAACGTTATGTTACCTCTCCAATGGTGAAGATGCTCAACTTTCTATCGCAAGTAGCTTTAGAGTCACTCAATCTAGTGTGTGTAGTAACAAAAATGAAGATTGGTGTTTTAGTTCGGTACCCCCCTCCCCCCGCCGCACACACACCACGCTATGGTTTTGTCTTTTCTTAATCCTCATCAAAGCTGCACTAATCTTTTCGCAGACATTCAAACAATGCTTTTATTCAGAAATTTCTAAAAAGGCTTTGTTGGGGTTTTTTTACCTTACAAATATAACATCTACTCTTGAAGTTTTTCTATTATCATTCTATTTCCATTCTATTATTCTAGTTAGCCATTTATTTTAATTAAAGCACTAATTATTTTGTTTGTTCGAATTAAAAATAGTAAAACCTTAAACATAAAAACCTGAATTACAGTTTCACTAATGAGTTACTAGTGTATCGATGTGGAAGGATGTCGACGAATCCCTCCATTTCATCTATAAAAATTTCTCTGGCTGAAATATCGACGGGAACAGGACGTTCTCCGAGTTGATCGTCGCCACAGGAATAGTTTTCTTTATCACAGAACCCGGCAGATATATTGTCTGAACATTTTCTATGGCAACAATATAAGTCAAGTGAGTATGTCAATCCATACAACACTGGATCAGGATTGGTTTTTCAAGACAAAGAACAAAATGACGCGCTGCAAAAGACAAACGACATAAACTCTGTTTTCCAGCTCATGAGCTTATGAAATCTCAGGTTCAGCGTTGTTTTTATGATGTACATGGTTCGTATAAATGTTCTCGAGTATTCTCTGCTCCTGTTTATGTGGATAGTTATGTCAAGTAAGGAAGGCATCGCACATCATGAACACATTTCTGCAACAAAACTAAGGTACCTAATTTTAGTACTTTAACATCATTTACCTGTAGTTGTCCCTAAATATAAACCCTGGAAATTTAAGTACAAGTCCCAAACAGGGCATTGGGCCATCACGTTGAGAAATTTGGAAAAACGAGAACAAAAGGTAAACAAAGCGGATTTACTTTAGACATGAAAGAGTTCAGGTGGGAATATCGCGGAAAACTATTTGAAGGAAAAGAATTCACAAGTTCAAGTAAAAGTGTTTCGACCGTAGAAAGACTTCCTTACACGTAATTCCACAAATCTGTTAAAAGGAGGATGGTGTTGTTGGTGGTGGTGGGAGGGGGGAATGACACAACTTTAGAACTTAAAATGTACATTTTCTAAGCTAGGTAAGTATCATGTTTTATGTACATGGTATCGTTTCTTGGTTTTGTATTATGGTATTTTAAATAGCCTATGGGCTTGGAAGGGGCCATCGTTAGGTAGAACAGGCCAGACCTTGGGGCAATTAAAGTGATGGAAACTTGTAAGGGTGAAAATTGGCAAAGCAATTTACTACTTTTGAATTTCAGTAAGCAACTGATTAGATTTTCAAAAATAAACATTACTCTTATTCATAAGTAACATCAAGTACATGGAAAAACGTTACAACAGAATGTTAAAACAAAACCCTTAATCTCCTATTTTTATCTCTGTCTCTCCGTCTCACCCCAATTGTGTAGTGATTCACCGATACGACTTGCGATTTTTAAGTACTATACATTTTAAGGGCTTGTTTTTTTTATTGTAAATCTTAGTGCTATCGTTTCCATGTCTATGTGCATAATAATAATCATACAAAAGGGATTTCTAAAATTCCATTGCTTCATCTGTTTTATCTCTCCTGGATACAGTATTGCATAAGAAATGACACAAAAATGGCACTAGGTAAAACCAAATCAGTTATGCAATGACCTGTGCACCACTTCACAAGCAAAGCTGGCAAGTTAATAGGGAGAGCCTTGAAACAATAATACACACAAAATAACTAAGTAGTTTTATCAAAAAAGCCTGCAAGGCACCATCACATTCTCCTAAGCAGAAAACATGGAGCCGAAATGACATTGAAACATATGAAAAGAAGTGCCAGGACCCACCCAATGGTGCAGTCTCCTTAAGGCAGGACCTGTAGTAGCAGCTGAGGAGACATGAGGCTGGGCAAAGAGTTGTTGTCTATATCTTGTGTTGAATTGTATTGTGTTGACTTCAACACAATACAATTCAACACAAAATGTAGTGCCAAGATCACTGGTGGCTGAGGATTAAGACATGTCATGAAGCTGTGTTACGCGCTTGCACAAATATCTTTCATATTTTGAGGCTGGGAGAAGGGCAAATGAAACATTTTCTCTTATTTTACGCAGTACAGCTTCGCATGAATTTCTCACCAAATAAAATCCAATTTTGTAACACGATAAAAGAAGATACTGCCACTGCTTACATGATTTGTTGGGCCCAAGTCTTTAGCTATGGATTCTCTCTCTTCTGAATCAAGCAGCACTCCACAGTACTTGTGGTAAGAGACTTCTCCAACCTGAAAAAAAGTTAAAATACACTTATTTCACCTTGAGCTAGCCATTCCAAATGAGATCATCTGAAAGAGAAAATCGCACAAAGTTTGGGTACATTTGAGTAAGAACTCTTAACTGAAATATTTTTAATGAAAAATGTACGTTTCCCTAAATTAGCAAAGGCTATAGAAAAGCATTCGATTTTCCACAGGAACCGTAGGTGTCTTTTATCCAGGAAATGTAACCAAGTAATAAACACCATAGAACAATGCTACTGATAAACAAGTATTAACATACCGCTGGAAAACAGTGGTGTCTTTATATACCATCCGGTGGGTACTGTTGCCAAGCAAGAATTACGTCAGAAAGTTACTATAAAAGCACAACCGTATACCAAGTATCATGTTTATGGAAATCATAGCTAAAAATTTAATATCAATATAGTTATACTCTTTAATGAATACCGTATTTTTCACTTTCACAAAGTAAACTCTAAACAATTATTACATTTATTTAAATTATTTATTTAAAAATTTATTTATTTATCATATTTTAGAATCTTTCGACCAGATACATCTTATCACTTAAAATAAAAACTGTAAAAGTCTTGCAGTCAATATCTGTAAAAATTGGTGTCATATGAATAAGAAGAGAATCTCAGACCAATCCCACTTTTTTTCTCTTATTAGCAGTCGATCCTCAGAAGATCTAAAGATCGCTTCTTGTTAGCTACTCAATGTACCCATACTTTTGCTTGTAATTTTATGCATGTTAGCTTCACCCTCTCCCAAATCGATATCGGATGACAATTACGCAATAGCCTATCACTTGAAACAAAGAAATAAATTAGGCGCAATATTTTAATGTATTTGGCGAGGGGTGAATTCGGAAACTTCTAATAGTAACCTGAATATCAACCAATTACTAACTTTATAACTTTTATCTTGAAAACTCGTTATGGGCTTTTTCCAGTCCGGGAAACCCTACAGGTTGGAAAATGTACTGTTGGTGTGAGAAAAAAACACGATGGACCACGATAGGTATGGCGCCACTTCACCAAAAAACTTGATAGCTGTCAACACGGAGGCCCGCAATCTGGAAATATAAAGCAGCCGTACCAAATTAGATCTTGTAGCCTGATGATGGGAGAGCTATCTTCCGAAACGTAGCTCGGTGATAAAGGTTTGGACATACAAATAATTTGTATTTGATATACATGCGTAGCAGAATCGATACCTATGCGTCGCAGAATCTTTGTTGGCAAGCAGTTTTATACTTAATGATTAGAATACAAGAAAACTGTCTATGATTAAAGCTCTATGTGAAGTTTGCTGTTAAATGTACTAAGCAGAAACTGATTTTTGTGGCTTTCTTACAAATTGCGAACACAAAAGGTTAAAATCCAGACCGACGGAATAATACGAAGCAATAACATTAACTATGAGCTTGCAAAACGCTTTAAGAAATATGTGGATCAAATAATAGAGTAACACTAACTATATTTTTATTAAATCACATTATATACTTCATGATGAACAAGATAAGGGCAAAACAAAAATTAGATACCTGTGAGTAAAATACGATGTACAAATAGAAAAAAACAAATAAAACTTACAGCGGCTGCCTCTTGTGAAATTCTCAGGAATCCACACATCATGGCAGACACCTGTATTTAAAAATATAAGGGAAAAATATATATAAACTCAGGAGAAACATACGCAAGTATGGTGCAAGAAACTATTACACTTTAATCACAAAACAATATTTTTTTTCTTTTCATTGCTTTCCTGTCCAGTGAGAGGCCACAGTTTACCTTCATCCACTTGCAGTTGTCTATTATGTGTCTTTTCGCTTAACCTCTATCATGCAATGTCCTCTTTCACAGTATACAACCATGCACATTTTCCTTCTCCTCATTAAGACCATCAAAACAAATTAAAAAGCAGTCAGTCAGCACCCATTTTAAAAGTCAGTTAGGTTAGGTTACGATAGGTTAGGTTAGAGTTCAGTTAAATTTAGTTTCAAGTTTAGTTAAATTTAGTTTATAGTTTTTAGTTTAGTTTAGTTTAAATATTTTAGTTTAATTTAATTTAGTTTAATTTAGTCTGGTCTAATTTAGTCAGTCAGTTAGTTAGTTAGTTAGTTGGATAGATAGATAGATAGATAGATAGATGGATAGATAGATAGATAGTTAATTAGTTACTTAGTTAGATACTTAGCTAGTTAGTTAGTTAATTAGTTAGTTAGTTAGTTAATTAGTTAGTTACTTAATTAGTAAGTAAGTTAGTTAGTTAGCTAGCTAACTAGCAACGTCTTTACTCTTTTTAATAAATACCCTAATAAATATGTCTCTTTGACAGAAGTTTAGATGTTTGGCAGCATGCATATCTTTCCTTCTCTCCAACAGACCTTTCTTTAATTCTAGTGTATCTTTTTGTTTTCCTTAGAGGAGCCGTGGCTTAATGGTTAGTGCAACTACACAGTAACCAAGAATTCCGGGTACGATTCCCCGAGTGGGCGACTTTGAAAATTCACAAAAGAAAAAGCCATTGGTTGGCGTCAGGAACGGCATCGACCAAGAAATTTCTCACTGCCAAATCCAAGTCCCTATGAAGGGCGCCGTCTGAGCCCCAGTTACTCTGAGGAGCCGTGGCTTAATGGTTAGTGCAAAAATTTGGAACTTTGAAAAAAAAAGAAAAGCCATTGGTTGGCCTCAGGAAGGGCATCCGGCCAAGAAATTCCTCACTGCCAAATCAAGGTCCCTCTGAAGGGCACCGTCTGAGCCCCAATTGCTGGGGAAAATGACGTTAAAACTTTAAAAAAATGTTATTTAAGAGCATTAAAAAAGTCAAATTTTCATCTCCTCTCTTCAGAAACGTATGCGTACTCAAATTATTAATTATTCGAGTGATTGGAACCTGATGGCGATGCTCTAATAAAGGACCCTCAGAAAGGCACGGTCTGTGCCTAAGAAAAGGGGTAAGAGGCAATACGTTGGTGCACAGCAAGCCAAGGAAAGGAGGAAAGAAGGTTAAATGTAAGGATGAAAAGAGGGCAAAATAGAAGAATGAATACAAGGACGGGTACAAGGACAGATAAAAAAAATGGCAATGGGAAAGAAAGGGTAGAAGAAAAGATGAGATGATGAAAGGAAATAAGAAAGGATGAAAGGAAAGAAGAATGGAAAAAAGGGTAGAAGAATGGAAGAAAGGCAGACAAGACGGAAAGATGGCAGGAAGAAAGAAGGTACGAGGGATGCTAATAGGGAAGTATTGCTGCCAGGTAGGGACTTTAGTTGGTGGAGTATTGGTTAATAAATGCAAGTTTGCAGAGGTAAGGACTGCATATCAACCTAGCAATAAAAAAAGTAAACATACCGCAACTGCATGTGGTGTGTGAACGTGAATAACACATTTGGCATCCTTTCTTGCTTGGTGAACTGCAGAATGAAGGATAAAGCCTGGTATGAGTACTTCAAGCGCTGTGCTACCCACATCAATCTCATTGCCCTCCACATCGATCTTCTTCAGTGATGAAGCTGTAACTTCATTGTAGAATAGGCCAAATGGGTTTATCAAGAAATGATGGCTATCGTCTGAGACGCGGAGCTAAAAAGTGGAAAGTAAAGATACTGTGAACTTAAAACTCCAAAAATATGTCGTCACAGCAGTAAACAAATACCAAGAAAAAAATACTAGGGGCCTTACAGTACTATGTTTGTTTATTATTTACTAAAACTTATTGAGATCTGTTAACTTCGCTGTCCTTTGAAAAGGTTGTTTCGAGAAAAAAAACTAGTTATTTTAGCTACCGTAAAAAGGATCAAGAATGACGAACATTCCTGTCACTTTTCATGCAGCTAGGGCAGCCCAGTCGTAATACCAATACGATTAAATACAGCTTAATGAAAAAAATATACTAATAGGTATTTTTTATGTTTTTTTCCCGATATTTCGATTGGCAATATAATCATAATGTAAAGTCTAAGCACTTTAACTTTGGTCCTCACTAATATTAAATAGTAACAAATTCGTCTAGTACCTTATGTGCACCCAACCTAATAGGTCTTTTACTGATGGCACCCCCGGCAAAGAGTAGGTCTAGCCCACCTTTCATGAGCAACTTAACCAAGGGACTGAAGCAAGACGCTGACTACAAAAGGTTGCGCTGGCTAAATCAGATAAGCACAGGGTTGTCACAACAGCTCAAAAACATGCTCAAGACTAAAAACAGGAGAAGCCCATGATAAACAATAGGAGTCCAAAGCACCTTTGTGACGTGCCTCTAAACCTGAGTGTAAGTTTAGCTGTGTAGTAGGTCACCACCTCAATAAATCATCTTAAATTCATGCTGACTTTAAATACAAATATCATGCATATTCCAAGCAATGCTACGTTTAATTAAGCGCGAGCAAGTATTGCCGCGCTTCTACATCTTTGTATTTTCCTTGTTCTTGTTCTTAGGCGATTTATCTTTTCGTTTTTTGGCAATTTACATAATGGCAGACCAGTCAAAATAGCATGCCCTGTACGCGTGCTCCATTGTGCAATAGAACATTAAGTTGGTTAATTCTGAAACTGAGTTGAATGTAGACCTAATGAGCAGCCATCCATGTATTAAGTGAAGTTAAGAGGTTTTTTATACACTTCTTTGCTCAGTAAAAAAATAAAATGAAACAAAATACTAGGCTCGCGCTTACAGACTAAGGTTTTTCAGTCTTGTTTTCTTCCTTTCGTCTTTTTTAAAACCTAACTCGACCATGACTGTGATAAAAATAAATTAAACAATCGAATAAATAAAGACGACGTGTAATACTAACAAACTGCAGTAAGTTCAAGAGTCAGCGGTTTGCGGCATCTCTGCATGTCTAGTTGATCATAGTTGTCATGATTGGACAAAATAGGATGTAAACTATAAGATTCACTCAATGTGGGTGCAACCACAGCACCAATTTGAATATATTAATATTGATTTTCCAGCATATGGATTTAAAGGCCTCAAAGGTAATTGCTAAATTCTTATATGCCACAAAAAGGAAAGGGGGGGGGGGATCTATTATCTCATAAAGTGTGAGGTAAGCAATAGGAGTCGATCAACCATAAAGACAATCAAAACAACCACACTTAATTAAGGTCACTGTATACTAATGAAAGATGAATACAACTATTCGACGGAAGTGCGGTATTTTCTCAGAAGGTGCGGGGTGAGGACTGGTGGCTAGACAACCATAATTTGGCTACTCGGACTTTACTACTGTTAATAATCAGTTCTTAGAAAATTTATTACAACGAAGGGCAATCACTGCATGAGGATGAAGACGTCGAGAGAAATTAGCCACATGAGAGGCAAGAGACCTTGCTGGGGATCTTGAGCAACTGTGTGCCGATAACCTGTACGACTTAAAGTTCAATATACTTCATCTTTCATTGGTGACAACTGATTGTCAACATTTGGTCGTTGCGTGTAGTAGTACCTCTGGAAATATAACTCAAAGGTTCCCTGGTGCGTTTTGAATCTCTGTAAAGCTAGATATGATCATTCGATATGGAACAAACTTATTAAATTTCCTTTTCAGATTATTAAAATTAATTTGATCAAAAGACGTAAATCCTATTGATCCTTTTAAAAACATTTCAATGGTTCTTGCGATTTGTACAACACAAATCTAACAATAAAAGCGTTTTCTGCACAGTTTCTAAATTAGAAAAAAAATTCGGTGTGGAGCAGGTGAATGAAATTATCACGCTTGGAAATTCTGTTCCAAGACTAATGGTGTTGCTTAATACATAAAAGTAAATATGAATTACACAAGACTGAAAAAAATATATTTAACCCTTTTTGGTTATAAAATGACAATGTCAAAAGATATTCCCCATTACTGTGGACCTTAATAATAATACACTCTAAACACCCCAATCATATAAAGTCAAAAAAATCAGTTGCAGTCACATATTAACGCTTGTTCTCGAATGAGAGCCCTATCCTTAATTAGTGCTTCCGTATTATTAAAATGGGTGTTCACTTGAAAAATCACTTACTGGGGGGGGGGGGGGGGGGGAAATTTAGGGTCGAAAAAGACCAGGAGAA
>RDPX01000396.1:155247-188483 GCA_003991215.1 Morbakka virulenta
GAAAGGTGAATTTGAGTGCTGAAAAGTACATGAGAAGTACACTGACAGTAATTTCTTCTAAGATGAGATCCATATACTTATGTAGCTAGAAATATCTGTTATAAAAAATAGAATTAATGGGTGCTTTCTTCCTTTTAGCATCCCTCTTTCCACCATAAAAATCACATGAGCGTTTCAAAATGTAGCAAATAACCTTCCTTTATTACTGTAGTAAATTAGAAAAGAACTGTCGTGACAAAGGTGGAATGTTCCTTGCTTATAAAAAATTCAAAAGTGTTTTCACCTTAAACAAGTAATCAATAAAAAGTCGGGTCTTAAAATCAATCCCTTATCAAAATAAAAAGCTGGTATTCACTAAATACCGAGGTAAGGTCACAGATAGTTACTGCCGGGCGTTAAAGAAAATCAATGCCCTCTATCAACCAGTGTTAACCCTTCCCAAATAAAGGGCAGTTCTACCAGCTGTTGTTCACATGTCCAAGTTACAAACTGTGCTATATCGGGCAAACAATCCAATATTTAATACAATGATTCCAACAGCATCTATTGCCTTCACAATCAGTGGGTAAACACTTATGTAGTTGCAGTGCGAAGTGCAAGCAAAGGTTGGTTATTTGGAAATTTTAGTATCCACAACACGAAGCACTTTATTTAATAAAAACCGAGAAGCACTGGGGTTAAGGGGGAACGACCCCACACCACTCCCCCCTGAACACAAAAGATGAGTACAGAAACCGTAAACCAACGGCAACTGACTTATTTTCCAGTGACACAAGACACTTCGTGCAATGCATATTTGCAATTTTTCTTTATTTCCAGGCATGAACAATTATTTACGAAACAGTGATAACAATGTTACAACATCGATGGCAATCTGAGATATGTTCTCGCTGACTGCAACAGTGATTTTTCAAAATCATTTGTTTTTCTTTTGCATCATATTTTCATTTAACTTGCCTTCTTTCGACTTGTTATTTGTCGCGAAGTAGTTTCAATGCAAGGCAAGTAATACAACTTTATGTTTGAGTGTTTTTTTGTGCTGATATAAACAAGTTACGTTAACTTGTTCCTTTGTTTACGATATGGAGTCGGCTTTTACCACAAGTTTATTTTTAAAAAATTTTCTCTGCCGACCCAATAAACAAGAAATCAAATGCCTTCACATCATGCAATTATGGTTGACGAGAAAACAATGCTTGACGCATGAATAATGATAGAAACATTAAATTATTTAACAACAAACCGCGCGGCCTATTTCAAATGGTTTCAGAGTCTGAGCAACAATGGTTTTTACATTAATGTGTTTATCATAGATCCCAGAAATGACCAACATAAATATTTCCAAAGTATTTCTTCAGGCTACTAATCGTCTTGTTGATTTTCAAAAAACTGTCTCCTTTGACATTTTGAAACATCAGATTTTGGGTTCGCAAAATAGCAATAACAAGTTTAAGTAATCGAGAAAATATCGCTTGAAGTGGGATCTTTCTATGTTAAACTGTATTTATTATTTAACTGCCTTTATCCGCTAGTTACCGTCTAACTGCTGTATAAAATTTCTCCCTACAAACTCAAACTGATGGCAGAATATATGGTCTGCCACCATCTATTAAAAGAGATCAGGTAGCAATCACTGGCTAGGGTTCCCCGTAAAAAAACAGTTGAAATACAACGAAAATTACTACATGCACTTCTCATTTTAAACGAACCTTGGTAACAACCCTTTAATAGGTATTACTGATCACAGTATTAAAGAACTCAAGATTTTACGATTAGCAGTCAGTTTAAGGAGCTCTCCTTTTTTAACCATCAATTATTTCCTGTTGTTACTTTCACTTCTTTTCTTGCATAATTTTATCTTTTGTTTAATGCTAAAAAAGCTTAATTTCTTGGTCATCGGGTGGCTAATCGAGAGATACGCTTTTATTGGATCCTTCTAATTTGCAACATCGGACGTCCGTCTTCAAAAATGGTGTCAGGATATTTCATCCGCGATCCTTAAAAAGTGCGGTAATAAAATATGAAAGTGAAAAAGGTCAAACAAACACAAGATCACGTTAGGATTAAATTCAATAACATTTGTCCGTAGTAACTTAACTTACAGAAATAAGAAATGTTAACCTGTTGAAACGGAAGTTTGCTAATAATTGGATTTATTGTGTTCCTTGGTTGATTACGTAAAGTTTTCTAAAAATTTTCGTTTCTATAAACAGTAACAGGTACCTTGGAATCAACTAGAACATAACAGAATTGAATCTAAACTCTAAAACTTGTTTCCTGTGTTTGCATACTGAGAGTCTGATCCTACGTCCTAAATTAATACATATCAATAATTAAACTTAAATTAACATTACAGCCTACGTGGGAAGGGCCGCAGAAGAGTTGATACTGCTTTCATAGCAATTCAATTCAAAGGCACAGCTCAGGGTCGTGCTTCAGTTTTATGGCTCTTTATTTCAAGTTACATTTCGAGAGGAGCCGTGGCTTAATGGTTAGTGCAACTGCACAGTAACTAAGAGTTCCGGGTTCGATTCCTTAAGCTGTCGAGGAGAATTTGGAACTTTGCAAAGAAAAAAAAAAGCCATTGGTTGGCGTCAGGAAGGGCATCCGGCCAAGAAATTCCTCACTGGCAAATCAAAGTCCCTCTGAAGGGCACCGTCTGAGCCCCAATTGATGGGGGGAAATGACGTTAAAACTAAAACTAAAAAAAAAATAATTAAGTTAAGTTACATTTCGACTAAAACTAAAAAAAATAAATATTTCAAGTTACATTTCGACGATTAGTCAACTTCATGTCAGTAAACTTTTATTCTAGCATTACCAATAAAAATTGACCACAAAAACTTTCCCGGTGACTTCACCAGGGAAATCGATCCAACATTTACCACTGTCATACTACCAGTGGCACATTTGGTGTGATGTGCATGGTGTTTTTTTACGTAAATTGAACTATTCTAGTTTTCCAACACAAACTTTGTATTTTGCTTGAAAAATAAATGAATTTATATAATTAAAAATGTGTTTCTATTAGAATGCTTTATTACGTAGGTTATTTGTAAACAGCATAATTTGGTGATGTGTCGTGTAGAAAATCAAGTGTATTTTAATGTTTGTAATTTGTTCAGTTGTAAGAAGGATTTAAGAAGGGTTGGTTTGACGGTTAGATGGTCGGTTGAAAGTGGGTTTTTTGTGACGTTAACGAGTGTCCTTAACTATATTGGAATAGATTGTGGTTATTGATTTTTGTTTTGTCTATTTGTAAATGTAATACTGCTTACACATACAGTCCTCTGAATTCGAGTAATTACTTTTGTCTTTCTGGAGAACTGCGCACCGAAGGCATGGGATCTTCAATAACCAATTAGTAACGTGTGATTTTCTAGTGTTAATTTTTGAAATAAAAGTATGGGTTCGTCAAGGATCTGCTCTTAGCCCTCTCCTATTCATCCTAGTAATGGAAGAAGCAAGGGAAAATTTCAAGGTGCACTCCATCACCACTGCAAATGTACAAGAGGTGGAAGAGGGCACATTTACGAATGGGGGTGATAAAAAGACAGAAAATCTGGGAACTCCTCTATGCAGACGACCTAGTCATTGCTGTAGAACACGAGGAAGCGGCAGCAGAGGGGTTGTAGAGAAGCAAATGTTAGATCGCCATGTGGGGTTTGTAGAGAAGGAGTTAGACAAAATTCTTTTCTGCTCAAACTGCAGACAATGGTGTCATGTGAGGTCTACAGGACTGAAAGTCTACCAAAAGACTGCTCAACTTTCAGATGCAAAAGTTGTAAAACCCCAAGAATGGAACCACGAATAAAAATGAAAACACCTGAAGGTGAACTAGATGTAATCGAATAATTCTGTTACTTGGGTGACAATATGAGCTGCAAACCAGGATACGTTAGTGCTGTGAAAACAAAAAATTACGGCAGCCTGGAGGAAATGGAAAGAATTAGCCAGCCTCTTAGTAAATATGAAGATCCCCCTAAGACGTAGAGTTTACATCTTCTCAGCTTGTATCAGACCTCTCCTTCTGTATGGATCGGAAACGTGGGCCTTATCTAAGAAACTGGAAGACCAAATCAGAATCTGCGGTTGTCGCATGCTCAGATATACTAGTGGAATTAAATGGGAAAAGGGGCTGTCAAATAAGGAAGTAGTAGAGAGATGCGGGATTGCTGATGTTAAGATCTTAAAGAAAAGAAGGTTAAGATGGTATGGTCATGTCAGACGGTGGCCACCAGAGCACAAAATTAATAGAGCCAAAAATCTAGAGCTGGAAGAAACAAACCCCTGTGGAAGACCCCCGAAGACCTGGAATGACTGCAAAATGGAGGACATGAGAGCTTAAAATATCTGAAGAATGGGCTACGGATAGGGCCAAATGGAAGAGAATCATTGGGAAGATCTAACCCAATTCAATTCGAGACATGATCTAAAACGAATTGATGATGATGATGAGGAAGAGGAAGAGGAGGAGGAGGAGGAGGAGGAGGAAGACAGTGTTAATTTTATTTCAATGGTCAGCTGAGCTGACAACATCAAATTTTTACTTTAACTTTCAAACAGTCAAATGTATAACAAAATAAGTTATTTGGTTTTCCACAACGCCCTGCTATCAAAAATGAGTAGGCCTTTTTCGGGAAGAATTTAAGGGCTATGTTCATCATATTCTCCAATTTTTAATCGATTAAAAACACAAAGGATATGAAGAATCGCCGGCGATGGAATTATTTCCCACATCTGTCTACACCACAATATAAAAATATGCCTTTACAAATATTGAAATAAAAGAAATATCATTGGAAAACAAATACATTTCTTATTTTAAAATATTTAACTTTCTGGAATGCACATACCCGCCACGGTCACACATTAACATCTTTATGACAATTGATGACGCACTTTGAAAAAAATAATTATGAGCCGCCGAAAAGCAAAATACCTGGCAGTATATTTCAGATATCGGGGATAATGTGCAAACGCAATAATTTCCATACTTGTAATTCAAAAAAGCCTAAAAAAATTGGTTTTCATTTTAACAGACGGTTACAACTTTGTTCTTCACGAACCTTGTTCAAAATAATCATTTTGGGGTTTTTTTCTTTGTGCATTTTGTATAAATTTCATCTCAATTTATATCAAACCTCAATTTCACATATGAAAAACTATTTAAGTGTGGTATTTAGCTGTGACCATCTGATATTTATGGCACCCTGACCGGAAAGCTATCAGCTCACATTTTAAAGCACTCAAGTATTTGGATAAAAATTAATAGAAATATCATGTTACAAACTGGACCATCTACCAAAACAATGGACAACTGTACCAACAAGATGAAAAAGCCAATATCCATTTAAAGTGATCAGAAAGATCTGCCCTCGGGATTGGCTGAAAATAATCTTAACAGTAACTATAAACCTTCTCTAGAACATCTGATCTGGTTATCTGATATGCCTATTCACTTTTTCACATTCGCGTTTCTCTGTTAGCATCTTATTCACGGCTCTGGACTATGACCTTGGGTTGTGCCACGTACTTAAACCATGGGATTACCTTCCTGCAATTTTCAAGATTTAACAACAGGTTTCACTAGTGGTAAGAACCAGATCTCACAAAAGGTCTGGCTTGTTAAAAACCCTGACTTACTTTCCCAGCAGCGAAAATCAACAATAAAACACATTTCAATCCTAAGGTAATAAAAAAATCGTTTGCAGTGCCTCTAATGAGTGTAATTATTATATTCGAATGCCTAAAAAAAATGCCTGTTTGGAATTGAGATAAAAGAAAGAAATAATAACTACAAGAAAGTAGATGTGTTTCGTGTTCCAGCGAGGAGCATACATAGAAATTTACAGGCCTCCCTCCCTCCCTTACAGGCCTCATTTCCATACACAGCATATCATTAAGTCATCGAATTCGAGATCTGTCTCTTCGCTAAAAAATAATAAAACCTGCTTTCTGAAGTGTTGATTTGGACTAAGTTTTGAGTCGTGTGCACGAACTGATCACCTCTGCCTTTCTAACATGTTTCAATATTGGCTCGGCGCTTCCCGTAGGGTTGCAGTGTTAAAAGAACGTTTCATTTCAAATTTACCACAAGCAATGGGAAAAAGTGATAAGCCCCCCTTTTTCCATCTTTTTTTTCCCACAAGCAATCGGAGAAGTACTAATTTTGGCTGTAATATAGTAGTTCTCACTCTCTCTGACTATTAAAAAAAGGATTAAAGCAGGGTTCACCATTATTTCAAGGAAATTACACGGTCTCAATTATCTCCACCTCTTCAGTGACACATCTTGGCTACAAGTCAATCACACTACCTGGTCACCTTTATCACTTTAATACCTTATCTGTCCTCCAAAATAAAGACAAACAAATGTCAGGTATGCAGGTAACAATATGGCAAAAAATGGAAGCCGTGCAACTTCAAAAACATTTTTGGAACAATGCAAAACCAGTCTCTTATTACTACTCACTGGTTGTCAATCAAAACAACACCACGCACTTAAAGAGGATCATATGCAGAATAATGTTGCAATCCGTTCCGGAAAAATTCACCTCATAGGTGCCCTAGTAATAAAAACACTTCTTTCTTCCAGCCTTGAACCTCCACCCTAACACACACACGTGCACGCACACACGCGCACTCACACACATTCTCACTCATTCCAACTAAATACTCTTCAGTCTTCCGGAGCAATTGACCTTGCACCTTGCAGTGTCCCTTCCATTTCATTTGTCTTCTATTTTTCCTATCCTGTGTTACAACATTCAGTATTTTGCTAATTGCTGCTTCTCCTCTGCAACTTAAAGATGGTTGAACAAACTCTTGAGTGATATAATTCCCAAAACGCTTCTTTTTTCACAATTCATTATACGTAATAAATCTCTTCCACCTGCTCATGCATGCAAAACCATGTCCTGTTTTTCCAATCCTTTCTTGCCAAATCTTTAATACTTCAAGTAATGATCCCTGTACCATACACATTTGTGGCTCAACTCATGTGTTAATTGCCTTAATGACACCAGTCGCTTTGAAAACATGTTTTTAATGCTATTTCTGCGAAAGATCTACAACAGTGCTCAAGGCACTTTTTAGCTTAAGTGACTTAACATCCAGATAAGCTGATTTTCCATCTCCAGCAATTTTGAATCGTTCCCTTGTTAATTAACAGCTGGTCTTGGGTGTCGAATAATCTTTCTACAAAGTATTTACTCCTTTGTCAATAAATCAATATCTTCCAGATGACTATACAGTTTTCCATTGACAATAACCACCGCCACTAGCTTTCACAACGAATTGAAGCATGCATTTAGATAGCAATTTAAACGGTTGTACTCTTGTTTGGAATGTTCTGGATAAAAATCAATCTACTTTACCATCCAAAGAGTAATTTCCCTAATTGGCAATTAGTTCTATGGTCATTAATGTATGAAGACCTTTAAACCTCTGCAACTAAAAACCTCAAATTCTATTTAAACAGAGTGACATGGATTGACATCCTCTACAGCTATACTAATATATTATTGCTTTTATCATGTCTCACCATTCGTTCAAGTTTTTTGAGACACAATGAATTCTTAGTATGCTGAACTTGTTGTCCCCGCAACCTCTCCCCCCACCCCTTTCTTAATTCTCTTAATGCTCCAGTCTACTTTTAAAGTGACGCCTTGGGCTTTAAGATTGTGTCATGACTAAGAAAATGTCAATTGTATAGAAAGCAATTATCCTTGATGATAGTTTGCTGGTGTAAAGGTAACTGTTATTATTATGATGATGATGATTTCAATAATATACTTAATGCTTCAAGTACTTCAAGTTTATATTCATGAGGCAAAGTGTGTAAAGGATTGAAAGGCTTAAGAATTCATCAACGGAACTATAGAGTAATTAGAGGATTTGAGACAGACATGTACGAGCAAATACCTGAAGAGATTTTAAACAATAGTGAAAAAGCAACAGTATTGTCAAGTGGAGAACTGCTTGAAATCAAGGGGGGGTTACGTCCCCCAAAAGTCAAGTGAACAATGGCAAATTGCTAAAAATTATGTTTAATCTATGTTTGCATCTGTTGAGTTGAAACCTTCGACGATTGATTCTGTAACTTGATTCATCCATTCATTCATCCATCCGTTGTTTATAGTCGGCCTTTTTCCACCTGTCCTTGGGTTACCGACTTTCGACCAATTCATGAACAATTCAATTTATTAACACTTAAAATAAAGATACATGCGGAACTGTAAATAAGTACTTCGACGAAGGGTTTCAATAGAAATATCAAGATCATAAGGTAGAAAAAATTGTCCTGCAAATGAGCTCTACAATACTTCAAACCTTCTCTAAAGTCTGTTGCACCCAATACTTTTCCAAAATTCTCATATAGACAATTCCAAACAAACTTTACAATTCCATCATGGTTACAGTCTTTTAACTAACCTGCGCACACTTTTAAGACTGATCCTCCTTCTGGAAAAAAACAATCAATAATTCGTCGCACAAAGTCATCTGCCTCACCATGTCCACTAACTAGATATAAATATCTATAACTTGGTTTAAACGATGCCCCTATCTGCAGTCTTTCCAGACAGAAATACTTAAAATCATATGGATTTTTGGCGAAGTTCCTCCTGAATGGAAAAAGGCCTGTACGACTTTAATACATAAGAGGATTAACACCGATGACCCTTCTAACTTTCGGCCAATTACTCTTGAAACCGTTCCATAAAACGTTTTTACATCCTGTTTGCTATATTCCGTATTTGAGTACCTAAAAGGATAATAACTTCGTTGAACATCAAATTCAAAAAGGCTTTAGTTCCAAGATTTCGGGTACCTCAGAACACACTACAATAATGGCTCAGGTGATAAACAAGGCTTGCACTTATCAACGCGCCATAGTCATTACTCCTTTGGGCCTGAAAATGCTTTTGGTGAAGTTCACTATAACTTAATAAGATCTGTTTTAGATCACTATCAAATTCCTGGCAAAATTAAGTCTTTAATCACCAGTCTTTACACGGAATTTGCAACATTTATCACTTATCATTTTACATCTGAAACCGTAATAGTTTGTCGTTGGCTATTGCAAGGTGATTGTCTTAGTCCATTAATATGTGTTTTGACACATTCATTCAATATATTAGGGCTGAAAAATACACCCAACTTGGTTTTTCACCTCACGTTAAGAACGACCGCATGTTCAATTCTGTATACTAGTTTCAGCTCGCAGATGAAGCTACGGTCATTTAAAATGGGGAAAGAGAGAACCAGCTTCTTTTAAACTGTTTTGGGCCAACATGATCATAAGGGTTGATAAATGTACAACATTCTGTATAAAAAAATTAACAAAATCTCTTCAATTTCAACCCAAGATTTTTGTTAATTATGAGACTGCATCCCCTGTAGTCATGGGAGATGACTTTAAGTATCTCGGACGTTACTATGACTTTGAAATGACCAATCAATTTCAATTCAAGCTTCTGTCTGTTTTACAAGATCTTCTTAAACAAATTGTTCCTTACCTATCCACCCAAAACATCAACCGCGCCTTTATAATGAACTTCCCTTGCCAAAGGTTACCTGGCACCTTACTGTTTCGAATGTCTTTCAAGACTTTGGTGGCAGAATATCTCGACAACCTGGTCTCCAAATACATCAGTGGCTTGAACTGCCTATAAGTGTCACTCTTAGTTCAGCTTCATTATTCTTTCCAAAAATCAATTTGGGTTCAACTTGCAGCTACCTACCACAAAACTTCTACAGTGGAAAATCGTCAGCCGCTCTGACGTTGTCATTAAATGAGAATATCAGATCATTGTGGAAAAACACAAGCAATAGTACGAATATGCAATACGATATATATAAAAATACAGTCTTATCTTCTTCTTGCTCTTCCTGCTTTGAACCAGAAACTCTTCTCCACGTCGTCACCGGGTAGAAAAAAAGTTTACCTTCAAGGTCGTTATACTTGGCGACACAACTCACCATTACAGCTTTTAGCAGGAGCTCTCAAATCTCTTTAAGGCCGTACAATAAATGTTGATATCTACAGATTCTTACCACCATGCATTAAACCTGGAGACCCCCTGTGGCCTGATTTGCTCTCAGTTACTCCACAAAAACAGTTATACAAACTTGAATTGACGGTTGGATATGAAACAAGCCATAACTGATAAAAATGCTTCTCGCAAATACGAAAAATACCGTTCTTTGATTCGTGATTTACATTCCAGCTTTTCGAAAGTTAGCTTCGTAAATCTCTCCATTAGCTTCTTAGGTATATTCCGTCAATATATTGCTTTCAGTGAAATGTCAAGCGCTTTAAACATTGACAACAAACACGAGCGCTTTCTAACCCCCAAACTTTCCAATATAATAAATGACACTACAAACTACATATTCTGTCGCAGAAACCAACCATGGACAAACGCAGAACTATTGTCGTTTCAATAATTTTGTTAGCAAAATATTTAATTTTGTTAAATAGGCAAGCCAATGCAAACTACCTTGATAAGTGTGGTTTGTAATTGTATGTGTTTGGATGACAAATAAAGTTTCTATTACTATTAAAATTATTGTCTTTTCTTCATGCCTTTGTTGTCTGGCAGCTTTTGTCCAGACAGCCAATCGAATCTGTCGGTCATAAATGTTCAGAGTCCTTTTAATCACGGTTGCTGTTCCAAGAACTAGTCTTAAGATAAAGATGTCATTTGGCTCATCTCAGGTTGTTCAGTATATCCTTTCTTACTCAGTGTACGAAGGGCTTCGGTGATGATAGGTATTATCACTACTTTCCGGACACTCCATAGCTTTGCTACTTCTATTATCATTTTTAAAGAATTATTGCACACTGATAAAATGTCACTTCACTCAGTGGTAATGTTTCCTTAATATTGGTAACAGCAAGGGTCCTCGTTTTCAAGGACTCTTTTAGGGTCTGTGGGTACTGTAGTATTATGGTCTTCTGCATTTCTTCAATTCTGGCCGCAGTTTCTAATTCTTTTGTTCCCCTTTTGATGTCTTTTGGTGGTGTCCTGATGACTATTGGGACTACTTTCACCTTCACATTCCACAGATTTTGGAGCTCTCTCTTTCAAACCCTGGTATTTATCAACTTTCTCTTTCTCCTTCTGCTCTACCCAGGTATCATATGGGATGGCCAAGTCAACAATAACGCAATTTTGTTTCTTCTTCTTGATTCAAATAAAATCTGGTCTTCTGGCTTCAATTACATGGTCGGTTTGCACAGAAAAGTCCCATAATACTTTGTACGCATTATTTTCAACCATACGTCTGGATCATGGTTGTACTGCTTATCCCTTACTTGCACCCAAAACTTTCTGCCTATGTTCCAAAGGACTCTTTTACCGACTCAGTCATGCCTATTTTTGTATTCTTTTTGTGCCATTTTTGCTGCATTCATTAATGACGTGATTGGCAGTTTCATCAACCTTACCACACATTTTAAGTTCACAGTCCTCCTGGGTTTTGTCCACTTTGGCATTAATTAAGCTCGTTCTGGCGGCTTCCTCTTCAGCAGTTAGGAGAAGAGTTTTGGCTTCCCTCTTAATGCCACGAATTTCAACCATTTTCAACCATTTCCACCTTTCCTCCCCAGCAATCTCCTCCGTCTGCTGAAAAAATCGGCCAAACAGGACCTTCTACTTCTAGCTTTCCTTGTTCTCTTTTGCTTAACGATCTTTATATTTTTAAATGTTTTATTTATTACCATGTCTGATCTTTTAGCTGCACTTAACAGTCATTTCTTGCTCTTCTGTACACATCTCTCCAGCCCAATCCTTGATGTTTTTATCAAATCTTTTTTTGCTCAAAAGTCCTCTGCCACCTATGCTTCGCGAAATAAACAGCTGGTCTAAATTGCTTTTGGGGTGAATTACTCTATGCATCATCATTAGTTTTCTAGTACATCCATCGAATTCTTGAATCTCTTCTTTCTCCATTCTAGAAAGGGAGCAGAGTACCATAACACTGAAACAGCCAACGTATTAATTGCTTTAATGATGTTATTTCCATTTAACTCTGTCTTTAACACTTTCCTCACTTTTCATTTTTCTCTTTGCTGATTCTTCCTTTTATCTGTAAAATCTAATTCTGGATACCTAGGTACTTGTCACGTTTGTCTTCTTTTAAGTTCCTTATCATTTTGTCATCTGGCAAAGTAATTCTATCAGATTTGACGATCTTTCCCATTTTCATGACAAGTGATGCACACTTTTCGAGGCCAAATTTCAGTCCTGTGCCTGAGCTGTAAATCCTGACTGTCAATATTGACTTGACTGGGCTTAATTTCCATGGGCGCCTTGGTGTCTGTTGGATTCAATGACTCTCTGACATAACTGTCGCGCTGGGTCCTGTTTTGAGCTTTTCTCATAGCAACAGATAGACTCACCTTGATCCACATGATGTTTTGTCAGTCCATGTTCTGACTGGTCTGTCATACTTTTTCTCCCCCTCAACAATACGAAACACTGCTGTCTGCATTGTTTAAAAAAAAAATTGGGTTGAAGTTCTTGGGCCAGCTCTGGAAGCTCTTTGGAATGGTGCCAAGCATTCAAATGATGATTGGAATGACTTTGGTCTTATTACAATGCCAGATTCTCATCACTTCCGGCATTAAGTACTGATAATTGGTAACTTTTTCATTTGTTTTCATCTGGACCCTTGTGTTCGGGTACGCATTGTCAATAATCAAACACCCTTGTTTGTTTGTTTAGGATTGGAATGTCAGTCTTATTATGTTATCAGTTTTTCATCAGCCTGTATTAAAAAATCGCAATGTATCTTCACCTGACCATGCTGTCACTCACTCTTAGTAGTAGTAGTAGTAGTAGTAGTAGTAGTAGTAGTAGTAGTAGTAGTAGTAGTAGTAGTAGTAGTAGTAGTAGTAGTAGTAGTAGTAGTAGTGATAGTAGTAGTAATACTGTTATTATTATTGTAGTCTGAAATCTGATCAGTTTGTGGAGTCAACTCTAGCAAAGAAACACCAGTGTTGTTTAGGGAGATACTGCAATAAAACAATCTAGCAAAAAAATCAATCTTTTCCCTAGAGGGCTGAGAAAATCAAATACTATCAAAGGGTGGAGGGGCAACTGATATGCCAGAGTTTAAAGCACTAATGTAATCAGAAACCTGGGCTTCAAGTCTTTAAGTAGAGCTAGATTCCAGCTGCAAAGGGGCTTGTCTGCTTTGTGAGACATGGCTCTGTGTTTGATGGCTACAAAAAATTACAATAACTCAGGTCCTTCACTCTTCATAGACAAGCAAAAACATTAAAAATTGTACATAGATTAATGTGTTTCATATTCATCTATGTCTTACCTAGTTTTCCTATCAATCATATCCAAATCCATGTGTTTATTCTATAACAGCAGTACTGTACTGGGAAACTTTAACTGCTTATTTATTTACAGCAAAAACAAGTTCCTAAGCTCCCACCCACCACTCCCACAAATCATTTTTCCCCTGGTTTTATCAAGCAAATTTTGAAAAAAAATTGGAATCAAATCTGATCTTTAAGTAATGTGTTTCTCAACAATGGTATACACAGAAATCAAATATTTGATCCTGGTAACATTAAGTGGCTATTTTACAAAAATGATCTTTAAAGCTATTTGAGTAAGTTAACACAATAAAAGTAACAACAACAACAACAACAATATAATTATAATAATAATAATAATAATAATAATAATAATAGTAATATATCTGTATAAAAACCTAAACCTGTAAGCATGCATGAATGCTTTGCAGTGAGCATGAGCAAAGTGTGGATCATGTGAGTATGTTATAAAGAGAGATGTATTAATACAAAGTAAATTGAAACAAATTTGGTTACAGATTTACACTAACAAGCTGTTTGGGGTATTTTATCCAATATGACAGTCAATGTTGCTGCCAGGCTAAATGGGTGGGTGAGTCCCAAGGGGCTATTTCTAAAGATATATATATATATATATATATATATATATATATATTATATATATATATCAACAATCCAAAAATGAATTCTACACAAGCTGTTTTGCTGCCTAAAAAATGTAGAAACAATATTGACTAAGTCAGAACTCACTCTTGCAATTTTTCACTTAACTAGATGCCCTGGGCAATGCCAGATACACCTGTATAAAATAACTTGCAGCTTTTGATGTTAATAAAATTCTGCAGTTTATTAAGTTGATTTATATTCATAAGTCTGGCTATGAGCAGCTTATCTATGATCATGAATTCTCTCAGAAAGTTGGCTCACAGGCCACATTAGAATGTGGTGCTTATAGAGCTTATACTTGTCAAAGCATGTAAATCTTAGTCCTGATGGTTTATACATCCAAGTTAGTATTTGTAATTTAACTAAGTAACACAGTTTTTCTAGTTAAGATCATTCTCACTATTGGCTGATAAGTCATACATATCTCCAGACCCATATATTCTCTTTACTTTTCAATTAAAAATACTAAACCACTTTATTTATAGACAAGGTAAGTTCTTTTATTTCCAGTTGTCAAAAAAAGAATTCAAAAATCTCTCATTTCTATTTATTCTCTTTTACTGAACTCACTATATAATATAAAAATAAATCTGAAAATATGCAGTGAAAGATTTTTAGTTTTTCACAGAATGAATAAAGCAATATATCTGTGTAATGTCCACATTTTGTACTCAGCTTTTAACTAGGATTTGAAAAATTGATCTTCATGTTATAAATGTCTAGTACCACAATATACCTAGATAAAAATTGCTTTCATATTAAGAAATACAAATGTAAAATGTGGTTTTATTATTCAATATATTTTGAAAGTTTGTACCAGTCAATTGTTACCAAAACAGACCTGCTAGAAAAAATGTACTAAAATCACTTTCTGTGATGCATCTGTAAAAAATATTGTTGCTTGTACCCTCAAAATGTAACAATATATTGGCATCAACAGATATTGGTAGAATACTTTAGTTCATTTCCAGATTCGATAAAATAATGATATCTGTTTTGCAGCCCAAAGTACTTTCTCTAATATCAGTGTAACATCTGATCTGCTTAGTTCTGTAATGAAGGCTTTTAGAGAAGTTCAAAGAACAGTCTACTAAACTTTATTATCACTCCTTGTGATATACATACAACACATTCTGATAAATCTTTATATGATGTGTAATAGCCATTCTGTGTTCCAATAAGATGACTGCAGCTTTCAACATAATTATTCACAGTACATCAGACACTCTCTACAGTGGTTTACCAATTACGTTTGACTTAAACTGAACTGTTTTTTTGAAACCATAGTCCATTTATGGTTTCAAAAAAGAAAACTGGCCATTCCACTTCTGGGGTTTATATTTTAATAGAAAAACTTTGGCTACTCTATAAAAAAAAACTTGCACATAAGAGCACTGACAGCCAGGCATTGTCTGGTACCATCATATCAAGTACCTCCAATTAAAAAAATGACTTTAAACAATGCAAATGAGTATATTGGTGTGTGTGGGAGGGGGGGGGGTCTTATGTCTGTTGTTCATATATATATATATATAGTAATGGAGTGTAATACTCAGTGCCAAAGATTGAATTGGCTAAATTAATGACCACAAGGAAATGACACATAAATGAACAAGCAGCAGGACTACACAAACACATACACAAATAAGTAAATTAAAAAAATTGCAGGTAAATGACAAAGAAGAGTAATAAGATGTGATAGGTTAAAATAAAAGAACAGGTAATGGTCTGGTGAAAATTACAGAACTCATGGGTCATATATACATCATATAAAAGTATTCACTTCAAAATAACAAACCACACTTAATAATCTTAGGTATTATGTTTATTTCTTGTATTTAATATTCATCCATTTATCTACTGATGATCTGAAACAAAAGCTGCATATACAACACATTAAAGAGATACTTCAAAGGAACAGGTGGGGGCTCTTTGGCTACTGTTACTGAGAAGATAGCAATACACGGGCTAAGATCATGACTTGATACTGAAGGACCTACTTCATGAAGCAGACCAAGAGTGAGGTTCAATAATGTGATCAGTTGTGATCTGCAGAATGGGGTATTACTACAAGTAGGGCAAACAACTGTCCCAAATGGAGTGATGCAATCAGGTCTCAGCAGACACAAATAAGGAAGTATTCATAGTCTAACAGTTTTCTGATGAATCCTCCTGTTCCAAGCAAACAGCTTTCTGTAGCATCTCTTAACTGGAGTCTAACTCCACCTTTTCAATCCATTTCCCTCAGCTATCAGTAGCTGCTTTCTAAAACCCTAATAATAACAGGTATTACCACGACCCTTTTTAACTCTTAATCATGCTATTACTTATAATTATCACATATTATTCTAATATCTAATTATTCATACTTACTTTCATTTTCCTCTTCACTCATTTTCACTTTCCACACAAGCCAACTATATGGTATCCATTAGCTTTCTTTTCTACCTTCTCAATGTCTGGTCAGTTATATTGTAACTTTTTATTTATTGGTATGTGAGAATCCTACTAAATTTTGCAATTAGTTTATTTCAACACTTATCCTGTTTACATTCATACCTTCAATATTTTTTAATGGATTATCTTTACACCATTGTGTTTTCTGACTTTTTTTGTATTCATTCTGCATTAAATGGAGATGCCGACACTTTAAAACACAATAGTTCCCTCGCTCAACTACAAAATATTGTAATAACCTCTTTATCAAATACTATGTTACATCATTGTTTGTACCTCAATCCTGGACTTAAGCAGAAAATATTATACTTTCAATTTTTTTTTCAAAAACAATGTGTTCTTCCCTTAAGTAGTCTTATGTGGTACTTCTTTCTGTTTTCTTATTATGAAGAATTATACATTTAACGGTTTGGATTTATAAGTACTAATATGACTCAGTTTTATATCTTCTTTTACTTTAGTTCATTTTCTTGTCAATCACTTTTACACACTTCAATAATTATTTTTTAACTGACACAAATACTTTCCTTAACTGTTAAATTTATTTCAAAACAATACTAATCTCATAAACTAACTAATTTGAGCCAACCAACATTTGTCTTGCTGCAGAGATCAGCTGCCTACAAATAAAATGATCCTGAAAATTGCAATTAAATAAACTCTAACCTAAGCATTGCATGTATTAACTGCTGCAAAGCTATTGACAGTTCCACACTCCTGGAAATCTAAACCCCTTAGCATTTGAAATTTTTCTCAAGCTGTCACAACTCTATTGCATATAGTATGACAATGTGGAAAATAACATTGTTTCTCATCCACAACAAAGAAACATGAAAATTAACTGAAAGAAACATCAAAGTGGGGGGGGAGGTCTTTTGAGGTGGCTTAATGTCTAAAGTACTATACCAAGAAGCCACTTAATGGGAAATACCCAACTTGCACCAGCCAAGCCAATGCAGACATATTACAGATGAATCTGTAGTTTCAAGGCTCTGGCCTTAAAACTCCAGCAAAACATTTCATCCTTTCAACCAAAGACCAGTGCCTTTTTATATACCAAATCAACCAGAATATTGCTTAAAAAATCTCAGTACTACGAAAAGAAAACTGGTGGTGATGGGTACCAAAGTGAAGTTTACAAATCACTTCAAACAACTGGCACCACATAAGCACAGCAAACAAAATAATACAACAACCCATCAATACTGCTTTTTATTTACAACATGGCCTTTGCCCTTATGGTATTTGAGAACTGTTGTGAGTTTTTGCAAGCTGCTACCATTACTAGACTAGAGAGAAAGCTCACCTTGCTCACAGTGGAGAATGATAGCAGGCATTACTGGGTCACCATTTTGTACAGCTCAGAAAATTAGGTCCTCAGGAAGGAAGACCTAAAGCATTTGGAGAAAATAAAGGATCTGTGTTCCTAAGAAGGTGGCATTGAAAAGATTGGTTATTCAACATGTCTTTCATAAAGACAACATCAAACCCAAAGCCTGGAGTTGGTTTGATGCCCACCACTACCATTTAGGATAGGTATTTTCACCACAGGAGTTTCCACAAATAAAACAAATGCAAAACTTGTAAGATCCTTTGGCAAAGTAGACAGATGGGAACTATAAACACTGGATAACTTGTATTTGTAAAAGGCGACTTCAAAAGGTGGATAATTCCTCTGCAGACAATCCAATATCATGTGGAATGGAAACAACTAATGAGAACTAATATGGTCCATTATACACAAAGTGACAAATCCATATGGTTGTAAATATGTCTTGCCTTTTTCAGTCTTTATTCTCACATTTATGATATTACCATAACTGTGAGATGTACAGAATCACAATATATGATATTGAGGTGCTGTGGCTTTATGGTTAGTGCAACTGCACAGTAACCAAGAGTTCCGGGTTTGATTCCCCAAGCTGTTGAGGTGAATTTGGAACTTTGCAAAGAAAAAAATGCCATTGGTTGGCATCAGGAAGGGCATCCGGCGTGAAGCACAACAGAGAGAGAGAGAGACACACACACAAACACATATGTCTGCTGAATAAAAATCTCATTAAATGATACAAGTATGCAAAAATCTTTTTTTGCTGCCACTTTTATGGTCTGTCTTACATGAATATTTTACTACTATATCTATTACTGATGTATTTAACTAAAAAGTAGTTTAACTGAAGAAAGCAAAATATTCTCAATTGTTATTTTTCATCTTCTTTTCCACATCGTGTCAGAAAACATTACATATTTTACATTTCATATTTCTGTACTTAATACTCATGACAGAGCATCTACTTTAGTAAAACTTTCCAATGACTACCACTGTTTATCAATCACAATGACTGTGACAGCTTATTGCTTCAACGTTTCTCTTCAAATTTTAAGGGGTTAAATAAAGGTCATGCATTTGTCCTTAAATATAAATGTAAGTAGTAATTTATTTTGTGAAAATAATAAAGCATACATATTTCATACAAACATTGTATGCCTTTTCTACTTCTCCCCAAAACACCTCACTTCACCACAACTCTTCTATTAATTTCATACCTGTTATCTTCCAATCCAATCATTTATGTGCGAAGGCTTTCTAAATACCCTTTGACTTCATTATACTGACCTGTTCTCTAAAGATAGACAAAATACATCTGCCCTACCATTTATTTTTTTCTTGCTCAACCTTGCTAAATATTCATCTCCATCATCCAATATATATATATATATATATATATATATATATATATATATATATATATATAATACTTATGATATATTTTATAATTTATTAAATTACGCTATGCATTATGCGTATTACTACAGATCTTTTCTATGTCCCCCTTTGTAAATATTTCAAGTTTTTATAAACTGTGGTAGATGAGATAAAAAGATAAATATCTATAAAAAAAGATTACTGATTAATCAGGTGCAATGTTTACCTACAACTTAAATTCAAATAGTTATTAAACATTTCATCCATATTCTTTTACTTGGCAAAGGCAAGTAATACAAAATGACTGTAAAATTTTCAACATCTTTTAATATCCTCTGATATCCCTTGATCTCTGACATCCTACTTAAAACAACATATGAACAAATAATAACAAATAATGAACTCTTACAATAAACAAAAATGAAACTTTATAATTTATACCTTGGCAAGTTTGTGTCTAGTAAGTGCACAACTTTATGGGCCAGATCAAACAGCAATTTTTGCCAACTACCCTTTCTTCTGGTGATACCTCGCAGACAACGAAATAACATTTTTGTATATTTGGTGGGCATAGCACATAGACCTCGAGGATACAGAAGACCTAAAACCAGGTCCTCCTTGATTTGAAGGAAATTGGTGGTTCAATTATTTATCTGAATAGGTGGCTCAGGACCAAGCCGACTGGAGAAAACTTGTTCAAGGGCCAAGGTGGGTCAGTAACAATGCTTCTGTATGCTGATGGTGATAGTTGACAACATTGAATATCTGTTCTTACAGTATTTTATATTACCTCAACAAAATTAATCTTATATTACCCTCTGAAAATCAAAGCAACTTTCCAAAATAACCCCCATTTTGTACCTATTATCTACAAAAATGGTTCACAATTTCTATGTTTTATCTCTAACTAGGAAATCCAAACATGGAGGGGTAAAATGTATGAGGCTAAGGTGTAATTTCACAATAACAATCTTATACATATCAAAAAAATGTACCAACTTTTACTATTTGTTTTAAACCCAATGTTAATTAGTGTTACATACTAGATCATTATAAGTACTTGTTGGGCTGCTTGGATATCTGCTGAAACAGAAATTTTACTTTTTTCTAAAAATCAACGAATTATAAACTTTGATTACTAACTTACTCTGATTACTAAAACCTATCCACACTTGCTTTCATTAAACCTTGGAGGCTTTCTGATTGATTGTTGAGAACTTTCGGGTTTTGTCTGGGGGCACAAACAATATCATGTGCTACTGGGGCAGTAGCTAATCTCAATATCCTAATCAATGTCACCCAACTTCAAATTTTTTCTGATATTCCTTTTGAGGACCACCATTTATGATCCAAGTAAACTGAACTCTAATCCTGTGACGATTCTAAGCGAAAAGTCATTATAAGATTCGTTGAAGTCGTCTCAAATTTCTGTGACCAGTTCATTTCATCACACCTGTGCGAATTCAACTTCCCTGTAAAGTGACCAATTGCCATTAATCGTTAACCCCGACCTGAAGCAATAACCAGTATAATTTTAACTTGGTCTACCCCGCGTTACTTGCAAAATCGCAATTCTCTCTGGAAATCCGTCTATTCAAAATGCAGGCATTTTAAAACCAGTCATTAACAGCTTTCCCACGACACTGGCAGTATGTAGTTGCAGTTGTTTGGATTCTGTTCGATGTTAAATATTGCTATTTGTTTTTAGTTTCCATTAAGATTAAGCAAATTTCTACTTACAATATAATCTAAACGGAGTTTAACTTCCTAAAAATAACTTTTTTTTCAAAAAAATCAGTGAGATTTTCTCAGCTCCAATGCTTCTAGCTCCGTATTAATGATCTGTTTTCTTATTATTTGAATATGAATAGTAAATGACTTGCCTTGAAAAGCTACCCGTCTTCGTTTTGGGCGATGGTGATTTCAGTGTCTGTTCTTATACATTAATTTTCTATATTACTTCAAACATTTTTCAAGGACCACGGTACATTATGGTACAACTTTTTGAAAAAAAGCTATTCTATTTTGTATGCGATGGTTTTTCTATCTTCTTGTTGCTGTATAGATACATTCCACGTTCAACATTTGTAATCGGAAGTCAAAATTCTGATGTCTCTTTATATCCTTTGATATTCATCCTGTGTTGTTATTTGCTTAAAATGGGGAACAAAATGGCCTGCTTAGAGACGCAACCCGTGAAAATACGTTCATCCAAGTTTCGAGTTTTGATTTGTTTACAAAAGCACCTGTTTCAGACCACAACACACCTATTCAACAATGTACTCGCGCTTTTTTTCAATTAACTTGGTGTTAACAAGAATTAAAATTTCTTGGCAATATTACAGGGTTGTACCTTATCTCATTAGAAGGCAATCCCCAAAATGCAGAAAAGGTGTTGTTTTTCAGAAAATGTGAAATGTCTCATTTTTTACTGTACCAAACTGTACATCATTACAACGATGAGTAGAAATAGCTGCACAAAACAAGGCAACTTTATTATTATCACTCGTGCATTTTTTGACCTCTGCTGTGATATAAAAAGCCACTCTACGTTTGAAATCCGGATCCGCTTAGAATTAGCTTCTGTTGCTATCAGTGAGACAATATCGAAGAGGAAGATTGAAATAGTTAAGATTCTAATCAAGGTCTTAGTAACAGGTCTGTTCTTAATGATTGTCTCTCGTCAAACAATTACTTTCAGCACGCCATTCCAAATTGCCTTCCAACAGACTACACGATCATCGCCACTACAAATGGACGAGGAGAGGTTTAGTGACATAAAATTACCTTTGCAAACAAATATTGAAATGGCACAACCCAAAAATAGCTGCGTTATCGTTAACCACAAACAACACCACAGAAACAAGTAAGGGGAAAAGAGCAAAAATTGATAAATGAGAAATAACCATTTTCACTGTACCATTCTTATGTACCACTTGTACTGACTTGCTGGCTAATTGTTCAAGCTTAAGTACAGTAAGTTTAGAAAATGCAGATTTTTCACCACGTAGTGCAAACATACAATCAATTGAGGATCGTTAACTCAAAAGTTTGGCAATCACCAAAACTAGCGAAATACTGAGCTTAAAAACTGACATGAAAATCATTTGTAAACATGCAGACTTTTATGTGCTCGCTCAGGTTTTAAAACTGGACGGGTGCGGTAAAGTATCAATCTCTTTTGGCTCCCGAGGCAGTCAAAAGCAAAAGCAATGTAGAAAATGGCTTCTGAAGGATTCGATCGATGTATTTCCATTTACAAGAAAATCTATATTGGACAACATTTACTGAACAATTGTTAACTATCCTGTTTCAGGCAACAAAATAAGAAAAGATTGTCCCTAAGCTGAATTGTTAAGTTGTCCCAGCCATGACAACACGATTCTCAAAAATGTGCGAAATTCGACACCTTTTATTTCTAGATGGTTTTAAAAAAATATATCGTGTTGGGAAAGAAGTTCACCATGAGCTTTTTACGAAGACCATGCCACGCCTAAGGGATTGCAATCCTCGACTTCTTGAGTACAGTATACTGAAGGCAATAATACATAACCTCGATGAAAACAAAAACATTCCCTGACAATTACAGCTGAAAACATGTTAGTGACATGGTGCCCTGCAATAAATGGAAGAATATTTCACAGTTATCGCTGTAGCAGCCGGAAAACTAGTCATATTTTATTATTAACCACCTGTCTGGATTAAATATGTAATATGTGGCATCAGATAAAAATACAAACATTTTATTCTGAAGTACAATTACATTAACTGTGAATGGGATCAAGGAAAGCTGCACTTACCGAAATATGATTATATACACTTTCAGACCAACCCATTATATCCACCAGACGGTAAAGTGAAGCTAATTTACAACGCATAATTTTTTCCCGCTTACTGTATTTCAGTGTGTCTTCCCCACGTATATCATTGACGGGCTTCACAGCTCCCACTCCAGCACCACCAGTACCATAGTAATTATTGTGTAATGTTGGTAGCAAGAAATCCTGATATGTTCTAACACCGTTCAGTGCACCATTACGACTAAAATTACTCGTGATTTCCTCTAATTCTTGTTTTAAAACCTCATCCCCAAGAACGAGTGAAACACGTTGTCGAAGTTTCAATCCCCTCACATCTTGCACAATTTCCTCAGGTCGACGAACAGCTCTTCTTCCACCACTTGAGTATTTCCTAATTTTCAAATCAGTCAGCTTTTGACTTACTTGAGCAGGAACTGCTCCTTCTTCTATAGTTTCCATCACGAATAACCGTTCTTATAGACAAACACGCTGAAAAGTTGAAGGTCTCTTATGAAGAAGTGTTGATGACATAGACACACCTTCGCAAAAAACCAATTTCAAAGCAAATGTACGCACACGACCAAAACTGTCCCTGCCAGATGCTTTTGCCTCGAACTCGTTTTTGCAATTACGAGGTCAACCAGGTCTGAAGCTTTATCCAATCACAATCGATTGCTAAACTTATTGGCCAATCAGTGTTTTGCAGGGATGCTTTTGCGGGGGAAGAAACGGTCAGTTGCTTACATGGTCTTTTCATTGACGGTAGCTGATAAACAACTTGACCATTTTTTTGTCTTCAGAGACGACAATCTATGAAAGACCCGAACAAAGTAGAAAGACAGAAGGACTCAAGAGGGGCAGAAAGCACATAATATTCCATAAAGAGCAAAATAGTCGAACCACCACTACCCGAAGCCCGTCCACAGATCAAAAGCCAAAAATCAATTGATCATGATACCAAAAAGACCGAGAAACAACCCTCACTGCTTCAGCAGCCGTGATCCTTTGCAAACTAACCTCATGGGCCATTAAAATGTATCCGTTCTAGGTACCGAAAAGTAGTTTTTCGTGACTTTGCCTGCTTTTTTTAATTAAGTCTTTTTGCCCTCGCATCAGACGCACGGGCATTTTAACTGGACATCTTCGGGTACATAGTGTATTAAATTTGCTTAGTTCCGTTTGTTTGTTTGTGTGTATTTACATGCATACATGTTTGCACATATTTGTATCTACTAGGGAAGAGTGATCGTGTTCATAGCCCTGTCTACACCGTGCTTATTTCATAATGTAATAGATATTATTTCAAAAAGGGCCGAAACTCAAGATTGAGGTATTCAGTGACGATGTGTAACATTCTTGACATCTTTGTTCTTGTGCTTGTGTATTCATGCATCGCTATGTTTCGGTTTTTAGGGGTTTTCTCCAGAGGTTCTTTACTGGACCGGTTTACTGTTTTCACCCCTTCCCCCGGAGGTGTCAGGATCGAAGATATTTTTTATATTTTTCCTTTCACCGAATTTGTTGGTATCGAATGTTTCGCCTCTTATTTCTCCTATTGGTTGGTATCGTTCTTCCTTGTCAACTATTCATCGTTGCACATACTAATTAAACTGAAGTATATATTTATATAAACAAAGACAATTCGTTATTTATGAACTTTTCAGCTTATCACAAACGCTTGCTCAGTTCAACTTCTCAGGTATGAATAGTATAAAAATATGTCTAGACAAGAAAAGAGTAAGATCCTTTTTTGTTTATTCCAGAGGAAAATTCTACAACAGAAAATGTATAACATAACGCATGGATGATGATAAATTACCACTGATGTATTGATGGGCCTTATGATCGTTGGTTTTAAACAAAACAAGTTTAAAACCAACGATCTTTAAATATTATAGGCATTGTCAAAAAAATTGAGAACGCAACGAAAGTCATTCTTTTTAACTTTGGTGATCTGTGGTTGTTAAGTCTAAATTGCAGGAGGGAAAAGGTATAGCCTACATACAAACCATGATTTTCACAATATTAAAGGGCAAAGACAACATGAAATGAAGTACTGTAAATCATTGAAATATTAAGTAACTTTTGTAAAATTAGCTTGAGAATTTTATTGAACTGTTGCACAGAATGGTAAATGGAGCCACTGTGACTTTGTAACTGATATACCTTGTAGACTTGGGTGGTATATTTTGAAATCTAGAATATTTTTTCAACTCTCTCCCTAAGGTTTTTGTTCCTTCCAAAAACAGCTTTGGGATAAACAACTTTTATATTAGGGTGGCCTGAGGCTTTCCAGAAGATTTTTTTGACTTCTNGAAGAGAAAGTTAAAGGATCACAAGGAATAGCAAGACATTTGGTAAGTGTACCTGGTAGTCTATATCATAAAAAAAGCTTATGTTAAGCTTATGTTGAGCATTTAAGCATCCAATTAGCTCAGTTAACTTAGTTCGTCACTGTAACAATGGTAAACAATCATGAAAGTCTACGAAATAAGCATGAAATATGGAGAAATCCGTGAGAACGTGCAGTTTTCCTATTAAAAACCAACGCAATTTACTCAGCCATCTACCCAGTGACGTCACACGCAAATACCACCAAAATCAAGCCATTTCTGGCCTACTGTGTTTCTATATACTGTGGGAAAAGGTATAGCCTACACACAAACCATGATTTTCACAATATTAAAGGGCAAAGGCAACATGAAATGAAGTACTGTAAATCATTGAAATATTAAGCAACTTTTGTAAAATTAGCTTGAGAATTTTATTGAACTGTTGCACAGAATGGTAAATGGAGCCACTGTGACTTTGTAACTGATATACCTTGTAGACTTGGGTGGTATATTTTGAAATCTAGAATATTTTTTCAACTCTCTCCCTAAGGTTTTTGTTCCTTCCAAAAACAGCTTTGGGATAAACAACTTTTATATTAGGGTGGCCTGAGGCTTTCCAGAAGATTTTTTTGACTTCTCTCTGCTGTTTCAAATGGTCAACACAAGACTTGATATATCTCTGGCAGTCTGGGAAATGGACATAAATTTGTTAGATTCGTGTAAAGGATGACATGGAAAGTTCTGGAACTGTAGCAAAAAGACAAAAAAATCGAGATCCAAAGCGATAAGTGTCCTCCTTCTTTGAAACGAACGAACTGATGGGTTGAAGGAAATTAATCAGAATATAAAAGTAAATTCGATTTTAAATAAATGTATGTACTTTATATAGATAGATATTTATAATTTTTTAAAATAAATTTATAAGTATATGTATTTTATGGTTCTTAGAGGCTAAAAAAAATATTCAGCGTACTTCTCCCGATCTACATTCGGACACTTAAATTGGTCGTCCATTGTCACAAAACAGGAAGAAATTGGGATCAGTTCGTTGGGCCAGTTCTTCGCACCCTAATTCAAAATCCATCGTATCTTTTACAAAGGAATTAGACTTTTTCGTAAACGGAAGTAAACCGGAACCGATACACAGAGAAATGGGTCTGAGTGGTAGGAAAGCGGAATGCTGTAGATATTTAGGAGGCCATAACAACACAGTGTTCTCTGGCCTTGCTTGAAATAACGAGACGTCACAAAACATTGAAAATAGATATACTATATGGTTCTACTGTTGGTATTGATACTTTTGTAGAATAGAGTGTTAAGGCAGATAGCTTTGGGTCATTGGAGAACCCCTTCATTAGATTCAGACAGTTGTGTGTGTGTGTGTGTGTCTCTCTCTCTCTCTCTCTTACACACACACACACACACACACACACACAGCCAACTTATTGCCCTAGTTCACATGTAGTGTTTAATCTGCAACTCTGCATCTCTCTTTTGATTACAAAAATAATGACTAGTATCTGGTACCAGCAATATGGGTCAAACAATTAGTAACCACTGATAACAGCTCTCAACAATTCCTAATAGCAGGTTATTACTTTTGTTGTTATGGAAAGGTTATTAAAATAGCGCCAAACTGTGATTGGTATTGTCGTGATATCGAGTTGTGATGTATAACTTTTTCCATGTNTTCGTAAACGGAAGTAAACCGGAACCGATACACAGAGAAATGGGTCTGAGTGGTAGGAAAGCGGAATGCTGTAGATATTTAGGAGGCCATAACAACACAGTGTTCTCTGGCCTTGCTTGAAATAACGAGACGTCACAAAACATTGAAAATAGATATACTATATGGTTCTACTGTTGGTATTGATACTTTTGTAGAATAGAGTGTTAAGGCAGATAGCTTTGGGTCATTGGAGAACCCCTTCATTAGATTCAGACAGTTGTGTGTGTGGTGTGTGTGTGTCTCTCTCTCTCTCTCTCTCACACTCTCACACACACACACACACACAGGCAACTTATTGCCATAGTTCACATGTAGTGTTTAATCTGCAACTCTGCATCTATCTTTTGATTACAAAAATAATGACTAGTATCTGGTACCAGCAATATGGGTCAAACAATTAGTAACCACTGATAACAGCTCTCAACAATTCCTAATAGCAGGTTATTACTTTTGTTGTTATGGAAAGGTTATTAAAATAGCGCCAAACTGTGATTGGTATTGTCGTGATATCGAGTTGTGATGTATAACTTTTTCCATGTTCTGAACAGCAATCACAACCTGTCTCAATTTGTAATAATATTTGTACAAAGTGCAAAAATGACTTGAATACAATGGAGACCACGTTCTACCCAATACACGTCCACATTTTCAGGTAGAGTGACAAGCCTTGGGAGTGGTTCACGGTTCATTGTTTCAATGTTTCAGCCACTTTAAGTTTTTCTCAATAAGCATATCTTCCATTGTTTGGATTCCTGCACGTTTAAGGATTTTGATGTTGATAATTTTGTCATACAAGGAAATATTCATGATATCATTTAGATCTCTGACCATTTCCCGTGGAGTTCCGTCACTTGTGTGTGACATATGGTCCAGGTCTCAGCACCGTGCAGGAGGGTAAACAGCACAATAGTACGATAAATATCCCCCTTGACACGTAAGGAAACACGATTATTGTTCCACCGTCTCTCCCAAATTTTTCTACAAGCGATGCTAACTTTCTTCACTCTGTAGGTTATCTCACAACCCCAGCTTTCAATTTCTGTGATGGTGCTACCGAGATACACAAAGTCCTGACATCTAGCTGGTCTCACCCCGTCTACCAGTATATGTGATGGTTGTACATCTGCGTGGGTGTTGTAGACCGGGTGGTATAAACACACTCTCTTTTTTTATATTAATCTTGAGACTAAAGTCAGTGGCAGCCTAGGCAAACCTGTCTAGCAGGATCTGGATGTCTCGGGCATTGTGGACGACGAGGAAACAATCATGCAAACAACATCTCCCAGACGACCATTTGTATTGTTTCTCGACTTTGCTTTAAAGTGGGCTACATCAAATAAGTTAGCGCCATGACTTGTTTGGATGTATACTCCACCATGAGAATCTTAAAAGGCAACCTCAAACATCGCAGTCAAAAGGGGCGAAAAATTTGATACTGGTATTTCGACTTTGAACTATGTTATGTAGCACGCCCATGTCATAATGACATCCTCAGACTTAAATAATACGAAATGATTATATTAATTAATGATGATCATATCCATGAGTTCACATATTATCAAGAAATACAATAGATAATGATCAGTATCAATAATATGCTACTTGGATTATTAAAAGTAGGTCTGAAATCATTCAGAAAGAGTTTTTGTTTTCATGGAGCAAAAGTTCATAATGAACTTCCACGAAAAGTTCGCTCAGCTATATCGAAAATGACCTTTCAAAATTGTTAATAAATAAAGTGATTTTATATATTTCAGTTCTTTATCTCTCCTACGAACTTTTACTTTATTGTTAATATTTTTTGTATTTAGGACAGGACTCATTGAAAAACAAAAATTTGTATTGTACATAGCGTACACATATTATTTTTGAATATTTTGTCCTATATTAAAAATTCGGTGACCAATAATAAATATGAAAAAATACTTAATTACAAGAAAATTGTCAAGCATCTATTTTTTTACTCGTCCTTATTATTTAACCAGGGATCTAATTCTTTGATTCAACGGGTTTCAAATCTTATGAGAATATTATCATTTCTTGATGATGAAGCCAGGAATTTTTCGTTCCCTTCAAAACAAAACTTTCTTATTGATATTACGATTAACAAAAATAGTCCACTTTGAATTTATCAAACATACTTTGGTAAGATGTTCTTTACATGTGTATTTTGCAGAAGACAAATTACTCTCAATATTCTTTGACTTCTAATGAAAACTAGAGCAAACATTTATGAAAAAAAATCTGTGTTTTCGCCTTTCCATTAATTACACATTAAGATAAAAAAAATAGCGAAAAATACAAATTTCAAGAAATGGCATCATCAAAGAGCATTTGTTTTTGTAATAACAGATTAACATGCTCCTTAAATTCATATTTAATGAAATTCAATGTCAATAGACCTGGTGTAGTATCTAAATCTTCCTCTAAAAATTCCCTTGGGGGAAAACTAATTAATTTTTATGACGAAAGTGGTCATGTAATTATTTGAAATTCAAAATTGACGGTAAGTTAACATAGTTTAGATATGAAATTTGGGGGGCTATTGAATAATTTTGCGGGTCTTAAATTTGGGGCCGGTCTAATACTTTAAAGGAGCAAATAATCATGTGATTTTGGGGACGTTTCAAGAAACTATTGTCAGTAAAAGCAACATAACTTGGTTACTTGGGTCTTTGACAAATTTGGTCAAAATAGTTGGGGTCCGAAAAAAATAGTGTGATGTGATCATCCCCATCATAAAGCTGAAAGCGTTTCTCCCTGGAATAATCAATCGAGGATAACTAGTACAATGTTTCGTGATACAATAAGTTGTTGTGTAAAGTTGACAGTTTTAACTTTTTTAAACGTGAATCAAATCGAGGAAATTGTCGGAAAACAGAATGTAAACAATGGATCAAAATCAAAAATTGGAATGACTTTAATTTCAGTCTCCCAGCGTGACCTCAGAACTTTGATTTGTATTGGTCATGAAGACGTTCTCGGTACATTTAAATGCAAAAAACTGGCTTTGAGTTTTGTTGCTTCCCGACACATCAGTAGAATAAAAGATCGCTTTTCATAAAACTAGCATTTTGGGGGGGGGGGGTAGTTTTCCCCTTTTATGCTAATCAATATGTTTTTCTGGTGGACAGAATGCCAATCTCTGTGTGAGTCTGTAAAAGAACACCTTGACCGATTGCTACTAAACTCTTTACCTCTGTCAGAGATTGAGTGAAAATCGTTGTAATCCAGCAAGAATTTGTCACATTGGCACTAATGTATTTAATGTTATGTCATATCTGATCGAGAGAAAGTACAATGCCAAAGAGAGCTCATTTTAGTAGTCGCTTTTCCCTGAAGATGAAGAGATTTTCGTGGCAAATTAGTACTCCGATTCCTTTATAGATTTTATATCTAAGGCTGTACAGGTAACAGTACAGAAAAATTGCTTGAATCGAAATTTATTCCTAAATGTCTTGTTCTTACTTCGTACTGAGGGACTGTATATTGTTTATATTTCTTTAATTTTTCATCATTTTCCACAAGGTATGTTGAGTAGCGTAAAGAAAGTTGTTGTAACAAAATAACAAAGTTCCTAATCATTCATATATCACTTCAATTTTTCTCATACGAAGTGAGTAGTGGCAGAACAGTTAAACCAACAGCTTATGAAGAAGTACGAGGTTCGAAGACAAGCCACTTACCTGAAAGAACTGCCCCAAATTTGCTTCTATATTTTAAGTGACATACTACTGAGTTTGTACATGTTTTCGAACATAGAATTGAGGGAGAGGAGAGATAACAAATTTAAAAGATTAAAAAGTACAAAGAAAATAATATCAAATATTGAAAACACTTCGCTAAAGTGGTTTCAAGCCTTGCCCGTGGTGAAAGACCTAAAAAAAGACTATGCAATCGAAAATGAGTTTTTAACAGAATGGTCTCGTCTAATATGAAAACTACAGAGAATTATATACACTGTGGTTTTCTTCAGAAATAGCAAGGACTCCCACAATTATGTAGTACAACTGGTACTTTGAGTGTAGATCTGTGCTTCGAGCTTTGTCACATTATCGCTTTTTGTGGGTTTCGTTTTAAGAAAGTACAGAGATATTTAGGTAAAAAGACTTATTTGAAAGCCCCCACAAGATTGATGTGAATACCCCTGCTTCCCATTCGCTATTTTAATTATTTTTCGACAACAATGCTATTGTATACCCAATATGCATATGTCTTCAAACACTTGTTCCCAGTGCCGCAGTCCTTTGAACATCACGTGGTTGGAAAGTGTGACTTCCAATTCAGACCAAAAAACAGGAAATACTCCTCAAACTATATGTAGAGAAGGGATCAACACTTGTTGTTTACAAAATTCTTCTGGTTTACACTCATCGTCAGGTAATCTAAAACAAACCGCAAAACATTTATGAGATTCAAGTATAACAAAAGACATAGTGTACAGAGACTAAAAACTAATAGCTAATTTACTGCATCTGCAATAGAAACAACATGAACTTGACTACAACTTAATCTTAAGTTCTCGCGACCTCCACTCACCTTTTGTATTTATTGCAGGCTTCAACTCCCGGATAACCAAAGCTTCTTCAAGTTAACAAATGCCCCCTCCTCTAGCTGATGATTTTAAAATGTCTACATTTTCTTCTTTTAAGGTGGAATCATAGAGTTCAAGATAGAGTTTCATAGGCCCTGCCCTTTGGAGGTGTTCTTTGAATCGGGACTGCAAATGTCGGGTGGTCACTCCAACATAGCAGGCAGAATAGCCTGGACATCTTAACTTGTAGACAACCCCGCTCTTGAGCATCTTCTCCGTAGGTGGTTTGAGGAAAGGTAGAACAGTTTTGAGTTTCCTGAGAGTCATGACCATGGTACAGGAAGCATTTGCCTTGTGTAAGGCGCGTGCATATTCTTCAGTACACTTTCCACGGTATTGGACTATCAGCGGGATTTTATCTGATTTAGTGTTGGACTGCTGCGTGGACTCATGTACTCGACAACACTAGATCTGATGACTTTCTCCAGTGTATCTCTGATTATGGGTTCATAGAATATGGGAGGATATTGATTGAGCTCAAAGATGCATTTGGCTTTTTCTAGACTCTCATGTAGGTACTGACAGAAGCTACACACACAGTGGATTTGGTGAACAAAGCCTGAAACGACAGATCTTTTGTATCGTTTAGGAGCAAGGGCGTGGTAGTTGAGAATCAAACCCGTGTCCGTGTCCGTGTCCGTGTCCGTGTCTCCTCAAACTATTACTTTGATCACAAAAAACAATATAATAACAATTCAATGTTTTCAAGGTTCGAAGTGAGTGTTTCCACATTTTGTGAGTTTATTTAAGGCTATTTTCTGTTTACAAGGAATATTCTGAAAAGTAAAAAAATATAATGGACCTTGAAAAAACAGTAAGGAATATCCATCGTGCCCTGTTGACAACTCTCGTGACTGCAGGAGACAGTTTTTTCAGACGAAAATAGTCCACACCAGTGCTGTTCGAGTAATGTCAGACGTTGTTTACCTTACAGATTATCGCTATCACAAAGGGATTCTATTTGTAATACAGGCCTTACCTGGGGACTCCGTTTGCCCAGGGCTAGCGAAAAGAGACGCTTGCAACAATTACTATTCTAGTTTTGTGTGCCTATCACTCCGAAAGGGTGGTAGCAGGAACCAGAATTCCTCGTAAAGACGTGATCAATGCCACCGCAAAGGAGAATAGAAAATATTGTAGGATCACGTCCTCAACAGTGGAAAAAAAACACCTTTTAGTTAGCTAAAATTTGATTTTTTTATCCCAAAAAGCGGGGGTGGGTGTTGTCTTTAAAATATTATATAACTATTAGCAAGAAACCAATAGGTAATGCGTAAGGCCTGTGCTCTTATATGGAGCAGAGACTTGGGCACTGCGAAAATCTGAGGAGGACTTGCTTGTACGCACAGAAATGAGAATGCTGAGGTGGATAATGGGCATATCTTTGATGGAGAGATGCACAAATGAAGAAATAAGAGCTAGTGCAGGTGTAGTGTCCATTGCAGAAAAGTTACGTGGGGAAGGCAGAGGTTGAGATGGCGAGATACTATCAGGAGAGACATGGAGAAGCAAGGAGGGAGAGATGAACAGACAATGGAAAGACTACTGTGGAGAAGGAAGATTCGTGCTGCAGACCCCTGATCTTTGGGAACCTGCAAAGAAGAAGAAGAAG